>WSYH01000645.1:0-179832 GCA_036426205.1 Ascaphus truei
GGGGAGAGACAGAGAGGGTGTGGGGGAGAGACGGAGAGAGAGGGGGGAGAGTCGAGGGGGAGGAGAAAGAGGGGGGGAGACACACACAGAGAGAGGGGGTGGGTGACTGACTGGGTGAGTGGGTAGGTGAGTGGGTAGGTGACTTAGGTGACTGGGTGGGTGGGTAGGTGACTGGGTGGGTAGGTGACTGACTGACTAGGTAGGTAGGTAGGTGACTGACTGAATTAGGTAGGTGGGTGACTGGGCGGGTGACTGGGTGGGTGGGTGACTGGGTACTTGTGGTGTCACACATACACTCTCCCCCAACACACACACATTCTCTCTCCCCCCCCCCCCCCACACACACACTCTCTCTCTCTCCCCCTCCAGACTGGTGGGGGAGTGACTGGGGTGTGGGGGTGTGCGGTGACTGGGTTGAGGGGGGGAGGGTGACTGACACCAGGGCCCCTGTGGGAGTGGAGGGGAGTCTGTGCTTTCCTGGGGCCTGTGATGCAGTCTGGTATTGCAGTTTGTCTCAGACACCTGCCCTTAGTCACTTACCCCTGTAGCCCGATTGGGTTGTGTCTCCTCTGTGTCCCCTGGTCACACTCAGCCTCCTCTGGGACTTTCTCCGACCTCTCTGCTCTGTTCCTGGCCCGGTGCCAACAGCCTCGCGCCAAAATGTTGCGCCGCCCGGCTTTCCTTCCACCGCAGCGCTTCCAGACTTCACCGGCTCCTCTGCTGCTGACGGGATATCAGCAACCCCCAGGTCCCCATCCTCGGGCACAGGATGCACGCCAGCCCGGCCCACAATTTACCCCGCCCGCCACTGCAGCACAGCACAGACTCCACATCAAAAAACACGCTGGAGGGGAGGGGGGAGAAACAGCCCGCTACTACCTCCCGTGCGGGCAGTGGGTGCGCCGGAGGGGGGAGAAACACCCCTGTGCGGGCAGCGGGTGCTCCGGAGGGGGGAGGGGGGAGAAACACCCCGCTACTAGCTCCTGTGCGGGCAGCGGGTGCTCCGGAGGGGGGAGGGGGAGAAGCAGCCCGCTACTACCTCCTGCTTGTGAACGGGTTCCGGCGGGGGGGGGGGGGGGGGGGGGGGGTCAGTGATGCTGCTTGGGTGCGTGGGCTCCTGATTGCGATCGATGCCGGGCTGGGGGGGGGAGGGGGAGGTGTCAGTGAGGCAATGGTGTACTAACCTTCAAGCAGAAAACAAAATCAAGGATGATTCGTGTGCATAGTCTTTTTTTTTTTTTTTACACAAGCATAGAACCGCGTGCGCTGCGCGGCCATGAGGCTGAGTCGCCAGGAGACGAAATCTTGTTGCCCCTGGCGACCTGGCGACCATATTTGTCGAGCACTGTATATATATATATATATATATATATATATATATATATATATATATTTTTTTTTTTTAAATAAATACTTGAATGCTAAATAATAGCATTAAGGATTAAGAAGTAAAGGTACATTTTTATTATGGCATATAGTAAATCTTTTTCTGCAGGAATAAGTTTCAACAACGAGTAAAAGGGATTTGGTTACATGTTACAACTCTGTGTAGATATGAAGCCACTTTGGAGAAAGAACAGACCGTATACTGTATTTTTCATGCCAGTTCACTGTGATGCTAGCACATTGCTCAAGCCGATGCTCTTAATATAGTTACCAAGTAAAATAATCTTTTACTTTTATTAAAAACGTGTTTAATATAGCTTGTAACTGTACAATCCAGTAACATTTTCCCAGCAGAGAAGTGATAAAATTGGTGCCTCCCCAACATGCATCATAACAGCATAATTTTGTTAGAAGTAAAAGAAAAAGTTTTTATTTATAATGCAATTGATGATGCCATGAGTAGGTGGGGCAAAGCGAAGGCTGCCAATTGAATTTGTGTTGTACTGCACCTGAAGGCTACCAGCAGCTAAGAACAGAGGGGGTGTATTATTAAAGGTATTTTGTATTTTGTGCCTGTTCAGAAGATGCTAAACAAGAAGGGAAACAAAGAAACATTGTTGGTGTATTATTCCAGTTGAATTTTGCACTTCATTCATCCTTTTTAAAATGTATGTAGGTTAACTGCTCCAATTGCTCCATACAGTGCCAGCTTCCCACTGAAGTGGGCTTGAATTGGGACAAAACCCCTTGATATATTAATAAGTGCCCACAATGTATCTCTCAGCATAAACCTAATGACAAAAAGTTTTCAGTACTTTATACTGTACATAAACCTCATTTACTTTTTTTTTTTTTACACACAAACTGAGGTTTACTGCTAATTAAAATTAGTTGGTATGGCAAGCAGCCTGCATAGGTCTCTCTTTAAAACAATGTTAAAGTAGAGTAGTACTGAACTGTATGTCGGTGCGAACTGGTCAGATAAGTTTAATCTTAACCCTCCCATAGAGTAAATAATTTAGACCTGACCAAACTCCACGAGGCAACCTGTACTGTGTATTACAGCGCTGAGCATGACTCTTTCAGACATTAATGATTTCCGACAGAAACCAATGCACTGCATCAGAACTTTTCCTTTCTGTTCCTTGCCTTTAAGGCTATCCATTGTTTCGCCCCCCTCCCTCCCCCTTACCTTCAGAACTGCATGATCAGTAACATCCCCAATCAGGCTCTTAGATATGCTATCGCACATCAACTCATTGAGTCTTGGTTAAAAAGTCAATAAAGCTGGCAGAGATTGTTCAAGGACCGCCCCAAGACTGAGGAATAAGCTCACTGCAGCTTTAAGAAGTCAGGATGCTTTGCTTCCCTTCAGAAAGGAATAAAAAACTTCCCTTTTAGACAAAGACTGGCATACTGACACTAATACACCGGCAGCCAGTTTTCCTACTCCTGTTCGTGTTTTCTGTCCTTTGATGGTCTTCCTCATTGTTCCCTTATATGTTTTCGGTAGGTCTCGCTTGTAGGTCTGGGGATGGTTGTCCTCCCTAGGTTCCTACACATGCTCAAGTACAGAGGTTTCTTGGCGAATAGCACGTTAGAAAAAAGTTGAAATAAATAATAAATACGTTCCAACATAAGTAAGCAGTCAATTATGTTTCCAAGCTTGCACATTAAATGTAAATATGCCTGTTGCTTAATGAGGTCACATGTTGCTGCACTCATTGTACAGCAAGACAAGAAAGTATAAAACAATGGTGCGGATTGTTATATAAAGCATCAAAAAGAAAAGGTCATATTTAAGTGGCACAAAGCTGTACAACACCTGATGGCACTACGTGAATGTGCAAAGATGATGCATCTGATACTGCACAGGCCCTGGCACGTAGCAGGTATGTCATTGCAAAAATGCTAGTTTTCCAGGGGCTGATCGGTGTAACCAATCCATAAGAGCGGTCAGATCTTTCAAACCAGAAACAGAAATGGAGATTGCACCACTTCAGTTTCCACTGTTGGTTGACAGTCACAGCCATGTGATCACTAATAAAGTGATAACATTGCAGTCAACCCTGGAAGTTCAGTGGCACTTGGGTGATGCCAGACTTCCGGCAGCAGAAAATGTTAAAGCAGCAATTCCACCTATTAATGTCATTTTCACTTTTTATTTTGTTTTATAGAATTCGAACAGAGAGAAATCATGGTATTTTTACCGGGCCAGATTTCCTGATACTTACAGTTTTAGTTTCTGGTGTTAAAGCCCTTATTCAGGAATTCAAAATCCTGAAGGTCTAGAAGGTCGGTATTGAGCCGCAATGGATGACTGCAGCTTTCTCCTGGATGACTGCGGGCGCAATTTTTATCAAGGAAGTAAAATTGCAACTAGATTGGCCAACTTGACAAAATTCGGCTTGAGGTTTTCAACCGGAACTCTTTGGAAAGTAAAAAAACCTCCCTAAAAACGCAGTTTAATTGAACTTTGAAACCGAAGATTTCTCCTGAAATTGTCTCATTTCGAAAATGCAAAAGAAAGAATTTTGGAAAAATAATTCACTCATTTCTACTAAAACGGTTGGTCTTAGGAATAGAGGGGGGGTCGCCAGAGAGGTGTATGTGTGTGTGTGTGTAATTTTTTTCTTCTAAAATGGGCATGGATGTTTCTTTAACCCTTTGGGTGCCTAAATACATAGTGACTAAGTCATGGGGTCTGGCACTCCAAGGGCCTCATGATGTAGTAGCTATGCCATACTAAATGCTTGTTTTTGCAGGGGAGATCTAACAGGAAAAGGAACGGAGAACTTCTCTTCCATTCAGTCAGCAGTGACAGAGCAAGTTCCGGATGGGCCGTGGCTTAGCACCAATTAGTAATTATGACCCCCTCAGGGGAGGATTCACCACCAGAACAGGGTGCAATACACCCTCCCCCTTCTCCCCCATCAGCGCTTGGTAAAACCTGTTTATTTATTGCAGTTGAAGGGGACAGCAATGTATTGCAAACCTCTTCCACGCTGAAGTGGGCTCACTGTTTTTAATTGTATACACTCACGTTTACAGATGTGGAAACAAAAAAGAGGCCATTTAATATTGAAAATTGTAATCAAACCTCCTTTATACCCATTCCGAATTAAGTGACCTCTACCCCACTCTTACGTATTATAAATCGTGCACGGCTTTTAGCTTCATGCTGATAAACGCACACTTTTGCATACTCATACACTCAATATGAGACCATATTACAATTCTCCACACTGCCTGCACAATTAGCCATACAGTAATTAGCCAGTTTCATGCAGTGCATATGGTGATAGTGAGAGGTTACAGTAGATAGTTATGATGGAAATATGTTTCATCCACTACCCATGCAATGATTTTGAGGTACAGAAAAAGAGGAAAGGAAGGGGGAAAAAATGAGTAACAATGTCTCTAGGTAGAAAAGCAGAAAGACAACGTGGGAGAGAGAGAACTAAATCTTACCTTTGATAAACAGAACAGAGATTTAATGATCTAAAGAAGGGAAATAATAAAGAAAACAAAAAAAAAATACCAATTAAATTATGAGCAGGAATAGAGCTAGATGCAACAGGACAAGGTGTGTAAAATCATCAAATAGAAAAAGGCACTCAGACACCCTGAATAGACATGTAAACACAATACAAAAACATGTAACAGGCTATTCAAAGAAGAATTAGTCATCACAGAAATTGATACATGATGCTTAAGTATTTGGTGGGTGGTATGAAAACCCTTGAGCTTAATTTCAGCTCTAAAAACAGTAATTAAAAAAAAAATGTTTTAAAACATTTAAAATTGAGGCTTTTTTTAAATTTTTATATATACTATGGTTATTATTGATGTTATTTGACAATAATGGCTATGAAACAGTAGCCAATATACAACTAAATCTTAGCTTGTCGCAAAAGTCAAGTAACATAATTAGCATAATTTATCTTTAGATAGTGGTTGATCGGGCAGAATCTAGTTTTCAATAATCAAAATGTCATAATTTGCTTAACATGGCTCCTTTGTAAATTTAGTATCACAGATTAAAGAATTCTCCCACATTTTATGTTGAAGAGCATATGTGATTTTTTTCCAACCTTATCTACAATGTAATTATGTTATTAGACTATGGGTGTGTCTAAGGAGGGAAGCAATATGCAATTTCGTCTTCAACGGTGAAGTAATACTTGAAGAAAAACATTGTTTGGGAATATATTTTTTTGAGCTTGTGTCAACATCCTAATCACAATTTAGTTATGAAATTCCATAGTAGTTTTTGACCCTTCAAAAGTAATATTGCAAATTAGGATTATTTTTTTAAATGACTTCTATGGGATTGGAGGTTTTCTTTTGATGGGCAGTTATATGAATGTTCTAATAACGAGGGTCAGTATTCATAAACTGAAGAAGATTGTAGTTCCATTCATGTGAATACAGCTGAACTATTCTACAGCACTGGGATGCGGTATAGCAGCATATTGAATAAAGAATTGACAGCACTCTTGTATGTCAACTAAGTGTGAGCTCCCCCATTAGCTTCTAAAAAAAGTGATTTTATATATATATATATATATATAAAAAAAGAAAGAAAGTCCGCAGCACCCACGAGTAGAAAAAAGTTATTTATTAGATCTTATTTGATTTACCTGATCTCTTCCGGCGGTATTACAATGGAAAACACTGCCGGAAGAAGAGATCAGTGTATCTCGAAAGCTCGCACAAATAGAAGCATTTCGTTAGCCACAGAACGGTATCCTCTATTCGTTTTTGATTATTAAAGCTCGGCTAACACGGTACAGATACCTCTACATCTAAATATATATAAATAAATATACACGCACTTATGTATATATCTGTGTGCGTATATACACACACGCACACACACACAATGAAAGGTTAAAGCAGCTGCTTTTTTTTTCTCTAACTCTAACATATGAAAGGAACAGAATAATTGGGCCTTATAAACAAAGCTGTTGTACAGTAGCACTCGGGTTGAGCAGCGAATAGTGATGGGTACCCATGGCTATGTGAATAACGAGGTTAGAACACTACTGTACCTGATGCTGATAACCGCATTCAACCCTGTTTGCCCAAATACTGTATCATCTGTAAATGTTATCAATATTATGTGTAACTAAAAATAGTAATGTATGATATTGGCAAAAGCTTCACCACAAATGAACATGCTGTGCCATATAATTAAACTGTAGACACACATCTCCCCAAAAAACTATGAAGGGAGAAAATATAATAATGTCACTGTTTTTGTTGCTAACTGGCAGAAAGGAGGTCAAAGTAGAACCCTAACAAGTTTATGTTGATTCTGTGAATTACCCACTACAAATCACAGTGATTACCTGGCCCTAGAGGGTTCTCCATGTAGCAGTTGTATGTAATAAAGAAATTAAGTGGGCTAAGTAACGAATAGCAGGAGCTAAAATATATCCGAGAGCTCATTTCAGAAGACATAAAAATATTTACAAAACTAGAAAAGTTTAGACATGTAGGATTAAACACACAAATTATGCTATAAAAGGAGCATTAACCCACAAGACTGCAGCCAAGATAAAAACAGCTTATTTCTGAATAGCAAACCAAATTGCTGTAGATCTTATGTTTTTTCAACAGTAAGGTCTTGAGCCTTACTCTGGCTTTTCTTATGACACTGTGGAATGCTTCATTTTAACAAGGTAAGTTCCAAGGAAGAAATTGATGGACTAATAGTCAAGAGATTCTCAAAATCTCCACATAAAGGTCAAATAGACCAAGGCTTGCCAGAAATTGTCAGATATAATACACATGTCCACATAGGACTAAAAGTTCAAAATAATACAATTGTAATAATAAACAATAAATGAACAGTAAAGAGTGAACATATACTATTGCACCCTGTAATATAATTAGATATTATATCAACCATCTTGTAGTAGGCTGATCGGTAAGGTCACTTCAATTGTCCTCTGTGGAATGCTAAATGAATATATGAGAATACAGAATTTCTTTCACAATACTCAGTTGCAGTTAATGTAACTTTTTAGGATATGGACATTACAGAAGCATGGTAAAGAAAGTCAACATTGCAGGAGGGCTTTTGAAGGATCATTTTAAATATAACCCACAGTACTGTACAATTATTTGTAAAATTATTTTTGGTATTGTGAATTTCCTAACGAAGACAAGTAGTCATATGTATTCAAAACAGATAGATCTGACGGATGGTTTTTATTAGTACAGTTGATTCTGACCTTGATTACTAGATAATGCACCTTGCTGAGCCTACGTTTTTAGAAGCATCATTAGAAGACAATAGTGGGTGTGAAGGAGCCTTTTATATGCTTTTTAGTTTTGATATTGGAAACAGGTGGATTGTTTATATTCGTAAAGTTGATTTTGACCTTGATTACTTGTTCACCTTGAAGAACCTAGGATTTCAGAAGCATCATAACGGGACAATAGCAATAAGATGTCAGGAATGCAAACACCAAATTATACCTCCTGTTACAGCTAGAAGATGAAGAGCACATGTACCATAATGCTGCCACTTTGTCATGTGATGCGTTATGTAGAAGTTTACAAAAAAAACTACTTACGTGCATTCAGCAAGAGATGATTTGGAGCTGGACAGAAGACCTGTGCAGCGTAGTCTTCGAAGGTAGTGGGTTCCAAATGCTGCTGGATGATTGAATCCAAGTAACGCATTCTCTCTTCAAAGCTTATTTTTGCCAAGGAGTTAAGTATAACTTTTTATACACAATATTGTTAATCAGAGCACACCGCATAATCTACATTATACATATGTAGAAACACATGCAATTACTTACTACTTATAAGAATAATGATCATTATTCTCCCCATCATCTTCACGGTTCATTGTAAAGCCCACCTAATCAATGAAACATTTGAATAGCCAGGAAGTCCATGGTTGACCACTCCAAATACAGTACACTTATTCCATCTCCAATCTTTCTTGCACTCTAGTATAAAGCCTATTACATTGGTTCCTATTTCATATTTGCCCATATTATCCCCAAGTCTCCCGACATACCATTTAAAGAAGATTATTTAAAGTTTCTAAAACATAGTAATAAACAAATCTAAATAACAGATGAGGGTGAGGAACAAAAAAAGGGCAGGGGGGTGGGTGGAGTGTAAAGGAAAATACATGGCATTCACTTTCTAGCACCATATTGGTAGCATGGTTCAAGATAAACGATAAAATACATGTTAAGGATTGTTCACGCCGAGACTTGAACTTTCAAGGAGTTTTGACTAAGTGCCATTTTCAAAACCTTTTTGCAAAAAACTTGTTGAATCATCTTTGCAATCCCGTTCATAAGATGAAAATGTATCCCAAGTGTCAGGTAAACAGACTTCTTCCTCTGATTTGTTACTAGATATATCAGATTCCACTTCAACATAGTGTTTTTGTCTTGGTCTTTTTACAGGCATTTTAAATGCAGAAGGGGGAAAATCGAGCGAGAGGAGACATAGGAAAGAAACTCAGAGGTCAAGATACAAAGAGAAAAATAGATAGAGCATTAGAAAGCAAGGTAAAGGATAGATACATAAATAAACGCTATGCTGATCAACTCTGCCCAATGCTCATGGGACAGACCTCTGCAGCAAGTTATATATTGCTTCCTGGTTAAGGTTCCTTCAATTCCCAGCTGACATGGAGGGAGAAGGTACTGCCTGTTAGCTGCCACTGCCTACTTGGAGTGTCCTCGCCCAACTACTGGCCCACATGGATGCTAGAGCATGCGCTCTAGCACCTCTGCGATGCTGCCAGGAAAACAGCATGTTCACCTCAGCGTGAAGACCCTCATGGCATCTTTTTACCCGACTACTCCCATAGCGGAATTGTGGCTTGAGAGGGGAGACTCGGTACCAGGGAAGGGACAGGGTGGCCCATGGATGAGTCTTGTACCACAGGCTACTGTGGGCAGCAAACAGGCAGCCCAAAGAGAAAAATATCAAAACTTATTTGAAACTATTATTATTGTTTATTTGTAAAGTGCCAACATATTCTGCAGAGTGAGATCAATTATAAACAGAATGGCATACCCAACAGGACAAAGAAACACAAACCAATACAGAAGGTAACGAGGGCCCTGCTCAAGAGAGCTTACAATTTAGAAGGAATAAAGGGCAATGGTGAAAAACAAATGTAAATTGGCTGCTCATCGTAGGATGGCGTACGGTCCAGCTGCACAGCTGCACCTACAGCAGTGTTTCCCAACTCCAGTCCTCAGGGAACCCCAACAGGTCAGGTCTTAAGGATATCCCTGCTCCAGCACCTGTGGCTCAGTCAAAATAACTGAGCCACTGATTGACCTACCTGTGCTGGAGCAGGGATATCCTTAAGACCTGACCTGTTTGGGTTCCCTGAGGACTGGAGTTGGGAAACAATGATCTACAATATTAAGGTTTGGAGATGTGGATGTTAGTGGGTAACATATGGCATGGAGTTTAGTCAAGTCGCACAACTGGCACCAATAGAGGGGGGGGGGGGGTAAGGGGGAAAGTAGTAGATGTTAGGAATATGCCAGATAGGATTCCTTAAAAAGGTGAGTTTTCAGAGGGTGTTTGAATATCTGAAAGCTGGGGAGAGTCTGATTGTGCATAGTAGGGAATTCCAGCTAGAGGGGACAGCACAGGAGAAGTCATGTAGACGGGAGTGGGAGGCAGCAATAAGGTAGGAGGAGACGTGGATGTCGTGGGCATAATGGAGGGGGCATTTAGGGATATATTTGGGGATGAGGGCTGAGATGTAAGGGGGGAGCAGCATTGTTGAGAACTTTGCAAGTCAGAACTAGCATTTTACATTTAATTCTAGAGGCTACTGTATGGGAAGCCAGTATAAAGGTTTGAATAGAGAAGCAGTAGAAGTGAAGTGGTGAGTGAAAATGATGAATCTGTCAGCAGCATTTTGGATGGATTGAAGTTGGGACAGGAAAACGAGGGGAATTTTCCAAAAACAGGGGAGCGGGCTATTGTATCCAGGGAGAAAAATAAAAATGGAGTGGTGTTCGAGGGCCAAAGTTACCGGTAGTTTCTTAATTCTCCCCGGCGAGCAGGCATTATTTGCCAGTACGCGGGTTGAACTACACCGGGCCTACCCAGTATCCCCCAGACTCCTGGTTTTCGAGCCCAGATATCCCGATTAATTTCCTTAAGACATATTATGTATTAAACTATGTTTTATTATGTTTGGTGCATTTGTTATAAGTCTCTATGCAGTCAGCCCGGGAATGTACATAAGCATCAGCATGTCTGCATAAAGTCCGTAGTTCAAAGGAGAGAAGATGTCCAGAGGTGAGAAAACAGTTTGGTGGGCGAGGAAGGGCAATTGTCCAGGTCCGGAGAACAAAGGGCACCTGGTGGAGCCTGCCCATCTTGATCATTGCCGGAGGCCTAGGATTTGGGCGATATTGCTTAAAATCTTTTTCTTGGAAGGGCATTACTTATTTATATGTTTTACTACTAAACTTTAATACACTACAGTATGTGTGTCCTTGCGCTTCTTTTCCCATATAGTACAGAGCCTGCAGAAAGTCGTTGTTTCTGATTGCCTTTATCTTGTCTATTAGGCTTTGCCTTTTGGTAGACTGACAATTCCTTTTGACATCTGGAATTGAACACCAAAGAACCTTAAGTTTTGTCAGGGAAGAAAGTGACTTGTTTGTTTATTACCCATCTCATGAACCCTAAAAATGCCAGTACTCTTGCAAGTTGACGAAGAAGATTTCTGGCCTGAAATTTTATGAAGATCTCATCGCGATAATGTAAGATTTGGATCGCGTCCTTCCTTAGTTCTGTAACCAATGTTACGAAGAACGTTGTGAAGGTTCTTGGAGACATTGCGAGACCAAATGGGAGAGTCAAGAGAGGGGATTTGGCCCGGGATTAAAGGGGTTACACCCCATTTGGCCACCCCCTACTCTCACCTGGGAAGCAAGGGGTTAACTGGACTGGGGTCCAGTAATGTGTTTTTGCCTTGCTTCAGCCATCCAACTGTTTATTCCCCTGTATAAATGTATTGTTTCTGGGTCAGTGTCTGCACCACACACACACTGGGGCTTAAGGGGTTAATGAGCTGCAGTTTAGGAAAATACATTAGGATGCGTGGTGTCTTTTCAGAAATATCTGGGCTTCAAAAGGCTTGATTGAAGTTGGGTGTGAAAAGGTACAGAGGGGGTTGGTGTATGTTAACACATATTGCTGGTAGACAGCTAGGACCCAGGCTGGGGCATTGGGTGTGAAATATAGCACCGGTGACAAATGTTCAGTACAGGAGTCCCTGCTTCAAAGGATTTCTTGATGGGGGCCAGGGGTGCGGTTACGCAAGGAGATATCAGAATGAGTGACCTTATTAAATATAAGAAGATTATGAGATGTCCTCGGCTGAACGTGCTAAAAGCTACATATGTGTATTCGTGGGACTGATTCACACATAACGATTACAAACACATGATATGTAGCAGGTCCTAAGCGACAGATATTAATATCTCTCTTAATTTTAGTATTACACGGTAATATTTAGTCTCATTGGGAGCGTCATGCGTGCCGGAATGTATTAATATGTCTCGCGTGCCAGTAAGTATTACTGAACTGCAGTTATGAAGTTATTTAGATAGGAAAAGCAGTTTTTAAACGTCCTTGGGTGGGAGGAGTTTTACTCTGAGGAAAACTGTCAACCTCACCACTGATTTATGAGAGGTGCTGGGTTTAGGTTGTGTTCAATGGGAAATAATGGTATAAGAACCAGGCTCAGCCTATGGCTATTGTCTTCATGGGTTCCTTCATGTGCCTTCATGATCTGCATGTATTGCTGTGATGTCAACTGAATTATGGAAGAAATGGCCCATCCTGTATCCTGATGGCTTTCTTGTCCTAACCTTTAAGTAAGTGTCCATATTTTGCCTTGTTTTGTATCTCGTGTTGTTCACCTTTATCAAGGAATAAATTATATTTTATCATATCTAAGTCTCGTCAGGTTCAATCCAGTTATATCTTTGGTGGTGTATTATTAATAGCCTGTCACAAAGCTCCCGTCACAGGGAGTACTAAAAATGTATAATGTGCTTGGCCTATTGCAAACTTTAGATATTTTTGATGAGTGACAGCTATTGGGATGTGAAAATAGGGTTCGTTGATGCTACCGAGAGCATGCAATCATTGTAATATGAGGCCAGTGTGGTGGAGCTTAATAACTCAATTTTTAACTTTCGTCCCTCGAGAAAATTGTTGATATTTTTGAGATCTAATACCGCGTTGAAAGATCTGTTCTTTAATCGCACCAGGAACAGGACTAAAGAGAAACCCCGAAAGCTTCGATGCAAGGAAACTCGTTCTATTGCCTTATCCGTTAAGCTGCTTAGCCTTAGCTTCAAGGCTAAGATGGTCTCCTTGTTCTTCGGAAATCTTGATGTTAAAAAAGTGCTTTAATTGGGTACCATCTTGAATTCCAAAAAATAGCCTTTGCTAATGATGTTGAGTACCCAGGCATCTGTAATTGATGAATCCACTTGTCTTGTCCTCTACCGGGTCTGTAGACTTTCATATCTATAACGATAGCTCATTTTAAAAAGTGGGCCCTGTAAATTTTCTTTGAATTCTCTCTTGGGGTAAAAATATACTCTGCCTCCCCTCGAGGCTCTTTTGGATAATGGTATCCAACCTTTCTCCTAACAGTAGTTGACAAAGAGGGCGGCTACCAACAAGGCCATGGATCTGGCGGATTATCTCACAGAATGTAAGGATGACTCAAATAAACTTGTTGGCAACTTCATTTCAGAAAAAGCACTACTTCTAGAAGATCTCTTTACTCCTATCTCGAGTGCCTCTTCCATTTTAGAAATCCCTAGCTTCATAGCTCTGGAGACTGACGTTATGGATATCGCTGGTCTGAACGATGCTCCAACGCGCGTTATTTATGGTGAAGGGTGTGAGAGGCGGGCGAAGGGGCACACCATAGCTTGAGTTTCCACTGGAGCCACAGGGATGGATTCAGAGCCTGCTGGCGGCCCGTTCAGATCTCTAGAGTATCTTTGAAGTATCTGCTGTCGGAGCAACCTGGGCAACATAGTGCCTACTGGGAGCTATCATGACCAGCAACCTTATGGGGGGCAGCTTTGCATCGGCTTCAGAGGAAGATATGGCTTAGAACTTCCTCTGGATCCACTGCAAACATTCAGGTAAACCTCAAAAACAGAAAAAAAACTAACCAAAAAAAAACAATAAACACCTAAAACACCTTGGTGTAGAAACAGAAAAAAAGACTACCTGTGAGAAAGAAGTGTCTATATGTAGGTCCTCGTACAGGTGCAAATCTTTCATCTGTATATATATATGATATATTATATATATATTATATATATATATTATATATATATTATATGTATAAAAGAAAAAGCGCCAGTCCATAGCATAATACTGTATTGTAAAAGACACAAATTTATTCAAATTTAAGAGAGGCGTCAGAACATGCACTCACTTTAAATATATAAAAACATTAATTGGAGACAATCTGTAAGCCTCCAGGAACGGTGAAGAGGGAGGGAAGGTGCAGCCAGGGTGTAATTGGAGCAGTATTACTGATGATGTGGTGTACAAGGCAGATATTATCAGTTAAGATGTCATCAGGTCAAGAAGAGGGAGAGATGATGTTCTCCACTTCGGTGGTGGTGGGTAGCTGAATCCAAGGGCTGCAGCACTCGTGGCGTTTGGATAGGGACTCTCAGCGTCACAGAAAAGAGTGTCCACACACATCACAATATAGGAGCGCCCACCCATCAATGCAGTTTTAAACTGACTCTCTCTCTCACTGTTTCAGACAAAAAACACCAATTCTAGCCCACACACGTAGCTGCTGGTAGATTCCACACACACTTCCTGGTGAAGCGGGATGACGTCAAGTGCGTCATGCGTCACAACGCGTTTCTGTCACGCGAGTGACTTTCCCTTGGACTACATAAAAAAGGACACTCAGGACATACAAAAATAGGGGACCTCCTCCACGCGTTTCGGCATTAGAATGCCCTTCTGTCAAGGAGTATTAGTAAGCACAGTGGGATGGAGCTATTTAAACCATCCCACTGCTCTAAATACTCCTTGAGAAACGGCAGTCTTATGCGAAACGTGTGGGAGAAGGTTTCCCCTATTTTTGGTATGTCTGAGTGTCCTTTTTTATGTCGTCCAATAAAGTTTTTCAGTTTTTAATTCCCTCTGGTGGGAGTCCCACTCCTTTGGGCGTGGCTGGGCATGGTCTTCAACTTTTTTCTGCTGCTGTTTGGATACGTATTGCAGTAGGGAGAATAAGCAGTGTCGTTGTACCAGGACCACAGGGACATGACATCAAGCATAATCTCAAGCACTTCTCCTCTCCTGCTGCAAGGGTGACTGTGATATATTAACAGTCACCTTCTTTCATACACAAAGTTATAGATACAATAAAATAAAACATCCCAACAGAGACATGTGTGGACTTATATTCTGTTATTTGAGAAAGCTGCATTGGAAAGTAGTGCTTGTGAATGTGTGAGAGCCACAGGCAGCAATAGAAAATTATCGCAGAGAGAATAATCTGCCTGTTTACTATTTAACTTGTACGGCGGTATGTCTGCAGGTTTCTAAACGGGAAAATCACTAACCACTCCTCCTAAACTTTTAAAGTTTCCCGCAGCAGACAACTTGTGGAAACCTGATGCAAGCTTTAACTCTATCACCACCCAGAGAACTTTTGCACATTTCCTGGTTAATTAATGTAAAGGTTGTATACAAAACTGCAGATGTTTTAGCTAGAACGAGGTAAAGGTTCTTTAACGATCAGAATATTGATATCCAACTCTGCAGCTAAAGAATTCATAAACTTAAATGGGGTCCATCACATAGCCTACCCCTGCTAAATCTTTTATAAAAAACTTCATGTTCGAAATCTAACACTTGATACAATTTCACCAACAAACAATAAATTGGCAGTGTTTGCCCAACAAACACAGGTATCTGCTCAATTACCTCTCTCTATTGGATTATCTGTTCGATGCAGATTACATTCATCGTGGCCGCTTCAGACAGTGACTTTCATGGACATGTTCAAAGGTTCTTTATTAAACGTTGAACTCAAATAACTTTTCGAAATTAGATTAAAAACGACACGGAAAAGGCACATCCTCAGATTCCCCTCTTAAAATGGGATTTAAAAAAATACAAACCAATAGATGCTTCTTCTCGGCAAAACCAAAACACGAGTGAAAGTGCCCAACACATAGAAATGTCAATATGTGTCGAAAATGCTTCTTGCCATATTATTATTAGAGGGTTACGAAAAAGGGAGAGAAAGCGACGAGAGAAGGAGGGCGAGAAAGACTACGGTCACAAAAAAAATGCATGCAAAGTAATAACAAACAAAACAAGCATTCAAGTTAGTTTATTCAGCAGTGATACATTTGCCATATATAAAACTGATTTTTTAAAGCTACAAATGTGTCTTTTAGGATGATTTTACAGGCGATTTCTTGCCCTTTAATGAAATAAGCCTCAATTAAGTCGTAGATAAGAAACATTCCATAGCATTAACTGAAAAACAGTATAATGAAAAAAGATAGAAAACGTTTAAGGAAAATCAACGCTCATATGAGCAGAATGAATGTAATTGTCCACAATAAAAAATAACCAATCTTTCTACACCCGGATCGTTTTTGTGCTGCGCTGTGGGTTCTCTCCCTATTGTGTATTTAGATGGCAGGAGTTATTGGTTTTATAGGGTGGTTTCGGATGCCAAAAAGTAGTTTAGTGTACCAATCCTTTACAGAACCTCCAAATGCTATAGTATTTGCCAGCCCTACATACGGAGGGGGGGGGGGGTTGGGGGTTATGGGGGGAGGGGAGGGAAGGAGGAGAGAGAAAAGCTGATTTCTTTGCAGTATTAGAATCCTTATATTCACAGCAGTCCCTTGCACAAGACATACTGCCCTTGTGTATTACCAAAAACTAATTTCTATTTTGGCTGAAAAGAGAAAAAAAACTGTTCTTGCTTGTGTCTCTGTGGTGCTTTTCATATGTTTAGTTACTAACTTCCAAGCTATTCCTTCGAGATAAGAAAAAAAAAACAAAAAAAAAAAAAAACAAATTGAAGAGGCAAGAGGACAAAAATGAGCTGTTAGCACATTACAAAATGCAGGATACTAGGTGGCCCTTAGAAAACCCCACGGTGTGTTACTTATCACTCTAGGGCATGCTGGCAATGAGGCGCTTCCAATTGATCACTTCTCTTCAACAAAACACCTAGCAGGAAAAAAAAGCTGCTTTTACATGTAGTGTGTGTGCAAAAAGTTGTCAGTCCCTCATCAAAGGTAGTTTTTAACCAAAAATGAAATAGTTAGGGCCGGTAGCTGTGATGTGTAGTGTGGCATATTTCTATTTAAAAAAGGGCCAACGGTTGTAACACAGCAACTTACAAGAGACGACAACACTACAGGTAGGCAGGAATGTATTGTAATTATGTATGTCTATTATATAGCGCCATTAATGTACCTAGCGCTTCACAGTGGAGTATACCACGTGACAATCATAAAATAAAAAAAAAAAGACAATAAAACAGGTCATCGGAATAAGTGCTTCAGACATAGAAGGTAACATTTCGGAGAATAGAATAAAATAGAATATGTTGGCAACAAAACAAAAATTAGATAACAGGAAAGAAAAAAAAAATCCTGCGCCGCTGAAGAGCTTACAATCTAAGTATCCATATTGAGTTGGGTATCAAGAAGGCAAACGCAAAGAAAATGGCCTAAAAACTACTTAAATGACATCCCCAAAAAAAACCCATATTCATTTAAAAGTTGTGTTTACAGTATGCATGTACTGTTGCCCAATATGGCAGAAGGACAAGAAGGTTACAAAAAAAAAAAAAAGCTAAAGCCGTCAGCCAGCTAACACTAGAGCGATGGGGGACATGGTTCCTTTGCAGGTTGTAATACCAGATTGGATTAGAGGACCAGAGTTACTCCCAGATTGGTTTCGAAAGCTTGTACATATAATTCATATAGGCTCTTACAGCACAGATGATGAACCGACCTGTGAGGTACCAACCGGACGGTTTATCACAACCGACAACAGATTTAACAGAATAGCCAACAGCAGCGGTGACAAGAATCAGTTGTGGCAACAGAAAGCCACCCAGAGGATAGGCGTAATCGCAGGAGCGTGCCACGGGTTGCAATGTACATGTGTATATCTCTCCAGACCAAAACAATATTACAGTGTATTTGTAGGTCTTTGAACTGTGATATTAGCATGATAAACTATGCCTAAAATCTGCGAAAGAAGACATACAGAACTCCATAAGCTATATCTGAACCCCCCACAATTAACCCTAAAGCATTACTACATGAGATAGCTGTATTAAGTCGTCAAAGCACCGACCGGAGGTGTCTGGACTGAGAGCTGATGGGCAGAGAGTAGTCGAGTTGAGCACACAACCACCGAGACCACGGACCCACCCCATCAGAAACAACCCATGATATGAGCCCCAGTGCTAATCATCCATTGCACACCACATACACGGCGTACAGTGTATATATTATAATTTTTTATTTTATTGGCTAGTATAATTTATCTATTATGGCTATTGATAAAAATGGGCTTTTTAGTTTTAACTCTTTGGCCTAACCTGTAGGGTCGTATAGTCCCTTGGCTCTCCTCGAAGGCAGGATTCTTCACCGCCAGGGATTATTTGTTTTATTTTTTTGGGGTCTTCAGGCGTCCAAACTAATATAAATTCTTATATTACCTGAATAACATTTACCAGTGAATAATGAATGATTTATTAATTAATTTCACTGTCAACATTAGTGGAAATAGTGTTCTTAAGTCTGATTGACCATTGAAGCCTCTTATTACAACGTTAAAACTCACCCAGAGTAAAGCCATCTTTACTAGAGACTTGGTCCGCACCAACGCCAACCTGCATTGCAAGTTTCCTGGTGGTGGAGGTTGAAATGGAGTGAGGTGGCGAGGGTGGCGGAGGTGGAGCTTAATGCCAGTTAAAAAGTGTCAGGGGTGTGTTGAGGGGAGATTGAGCTTTCAACCTGGGAGGAGGGCCACCCACAAATTCAGCTGATGATAACAGTCGGAACAGAATTGCACCCAAAACATTACAAACGACACACCACTATAACCATTGTATTGCAAACCACCCCATAAAAAAGAACCACAGCATACATACTATATTAGGACGTAATACGTGTAAAAAGAGGAGGAGGGGCACTTGAGAATGGTATATTACTTATTAAAACCAAGCAGACCCAGAACCCAGGAACAACACGGAAAGCGGTAAAATCGACCTGCGGAGATGAACAACGAAAAACGACGCCCACCCTAGGGTGGCGTGACAGTGCCGATTGACACACCAAAATTATCACGGTTTCACCGTGGTTATATATTATTATTTACAATGTAGTGAGAAGAAGCGCACCTGATCCGGGAGTTTTGATTAAGATACCACACATTAATGTCCAATAAAAAAGCTCCAAACCCAAGATGCGCACCAGCAACATAAAAGTATTAAGCATGTTAATGAGTAATACTCATTCGCCAGAGCTGGAACGGTGATGCTCCGTCGCTCACACGTCCTGCTCCCACAGTTGTATGGACACCCTGAGACTACCGTCCAGGCGAGGGTCCCAGAGGGTGTGCAGCATCCTTGTTCCCAGGGCCGGAAAGACAAGCGTGTGGTGAACAGTGGTTCCCGGGATAGGAGGAAGGAGGTGAGGTAGGGACCAATAGGGATACCAAATCGCAGATGTGTAACCATAATGTTGGCGCCCAAAGTCCCAGTCAATAAACGCGCGTGTGGTGCAGCGTTCCTCAGAATCTGAGTCTGGAAAGTCCCAGTTGCTTACTAGAGTCTACTAGTGATCGGTCTACTGTACCATGATATTCTTTTCTTGTATTCGAGGACTTTTTATTAAGACTCGTGTGTACGCGGCCCGCTACTTGACGACGGGCTTTGTTTGATGTGGGACTTTTGGACCGGCCTACATTATGGTGGTGATCTAATGATATGCGATTTGGTTTCCCTGGGGTCCTACCTTCTCCATTTTATTTTATTTTTTTTCTTGTTTCATGGTATACCGGAAACCGATGGCACCCAACACCTCTGTCTTCCGGGCTGGGACAAACAAAGAGTACCGCACCCTCGCCAAAGCACCTCTGGAGCACTCTGCTGGCAACGGTTCTATCAGTGATTAGCTAAGAGTTTTGGGTTCAACTAACTTGTTGGGAGCGGACGTTTTTGTTGATGCGGTTTTGTTAGCAGCATGATTTATTCCAGCCGGGGGGCGATATGTAGAAATGAGTAATTAAAATCTATATGACTATGTTTTTTTTTTAAGACTTTTTATGTTTGGTGAAGTGCGCCATTTGTTGGGACGTTGAAGTTTTATTTGGTACATTGAAATGTATGATGTGTTAAATTATAATACTCCTTTAGGATCGCTGGGGCGGCAGTCTTTTCTCTATTCTTGGATTCTAGGAGCCATGGTGGGGAGGTCCAATGTCTCCTTTCACGTGTAAACACTGCCTACTAACCCGTATAGCTAAGACCTGGCGCCACACCCTTCATCTCATATATGGAAGTATTGTCATCATACTATGGGTTTTGTGGTCTTGGTTTCTCATTTTACCTAATCATTTGTGTTTTATCAGTTTTGTCTATATTTTTATTTTTTCTTCACCTCCCCCAATTTGCTCCGTACTTATTATTTTCTCCTAATATCTGCTATTTTTAAGTGTTTTAATTGTGAACAGTCACTGGTTAATAGGTAGTTAGTTATTGATTTACTAGTTTTTTTTAGTGGAACATTTTATTTTGGTATTATATTGGACTAGAGCGCAATCATTTTCCGTGTTATTATAATTAGGTTTGTTTATTTATAGTATTTTTTTTTTAAAATTGTTTCAATTTGTTTTCAAATATATTTTTGTAGATAAACTATAGTCTAGTTTGTAGATATTGTGCAGAGTAGGTATACTAATAGCGCAGCTTTTTTATTTTGTGTTCTGAATTATTATTTTTATATTATTATATCTATATCATATTATATATTATAATATAAAACTTACTGTGGAGGGTTTTCTGTCACTTCTTTTTACCCACCACTACCATAATAATAGATACATTATATATCCTCAGAGATATGTATATAATATAATATAATATATTAAGAATTTATCAGTAGTGTTAGGACCCTGAAGTGACGACGTAGTTGCCTGGAAGGGGACTCAAGGGGGCCTTAACGCACTTGGCCAAAGAGTTACCCAGAAGTAGTTTAAACTAAAAAAGATCATTTTATTTCAAACCAGATGGTTCCTCAATATATACTATATATATACTATATATATATTATAGCTATATAAATATATCTATCTAACTAAATTGTGATTACTATGAAGGGCAAAAAGGTGTGGTAGTGAAGGGGACAGGTGACATTAGGAAACCCAAGCACATTCCCAAGAGGTGTGCTTCTGTGTTCCCTTCACTCTCACCTGAGCCCTAATTAATGAGCTTCAAGGTTAAAAGGCAGCACAGACAGCTTCCTGGGCTGCTGGTGTGCTGGTCTGAAGGCACACACACAGACAGCCCTGTGAGATACTGCAAAGGGAAGCTGCAGGTACAGTGTCTAAAGTGGGGAAAGAACTTAGTTTTCCCCACTGGTAGTTAGGGACTACACTGTATTAGTCAGATCTCTGAAAAGGAGTTAGGCTTTTTTTGTTTCTGTTTTATCCTATAAGTTAACCCTGTTCCTGCTTTGTACCTGGCAAATAAACCCTCCTGTGCATCAACACTACGTTTCCCTGCCTTTGATCTGGATAAAAGAGACTGTAACGTGGTGGGGACATCACAATATATATATACAGGCATACCCCGCATTAATGTACACAATGGGACCGGAGCATGTATGTAAAGTGAAAATGTACTTAAAGTGAAGCACTACCTTTTTCCCACTTATCGATGCATGTACTGTTACGCAATCGTCATATACGTGCATAAGTGATGTAAATAACGCATTTGTAACAGGCTCTATAGTCTCCCCGCTTGCGCACAGCTTCGGTACAGGTTGGGAGCCAGTATTGCTTTTCAGGACGTGCTGACAGGCGCATGCGTGAGTTGCCGTTTGCCTATTGAGCGATATGTCCTTACTCGCGAGTGTACTTAAAGTGAGTGTCCTTAAACCGGGGTATGCCTGTATAGGCACTGTACCGTGTATTTGTGTCAATGGATGCAGCACTGGGCTCTGTCTGTGTTTCATGTTCTGTCTCTGGTTTTAAATAAAATCTGCAAGGTCTGCATTTAAAACAAAGCTGCTCTACAATATGGCAAAAAGGCAAATGCACTTGAAGGAAGTTGATTTCAGAAACTAAAATATTGAAGCCATACGTCATTGTGCATTAGCTCTTGCACAAAGATTAAGGCAGGATATAACAGTATATGCAGTACAGCATAAAGCTAGATAAATGCTTTCCTCAAAGCTGCCATTCAAGCAATATCATGCATGTGTTTTTTTGTACAAATAAATCAGTTCTGTACTATGAGAAAATACTTGTAGCATTTTTTCCCCTTCAAATTAATTTTTTAATGGCAATTTTCAATTGGAATACAGAAGATAAAATAGGAGCGTTAAGGATGTCATACAGCAAAAACCACAACACAAACAGTCCGGACCCACAGATCCATATATAACGAATAGCCATATTGTTGGGGTCCTCATTGACATCCCACAATAACCCTACAACTAAATAATAATGGACACAACATAATGGACACAACAAAACAAGGGGAAATGAGGGGGAGGGGGAGGGAGGGGTGTGGTAACCATTTTTAAAGGTCCAAGTTTTTTTTCCTTGTATGCTACATGTCATACCTATTATTCTTAAGGAATATTTATTACTCTAGCTCATTTGACTAATGGCTCTGTACCAGACCAGCACGGGAGGGTCATTGTCTCCTATCTACACACAAGCCAATCCTCCGATATCTCTCTGGCCCCCTTCTCCAGCAAACCATGGGTCCCAGGTCTGGGAAACTTGTGGCAGCTCTCTTTCAAGAAAGCCGTGAGTTTTAACAATAACTATTTTTAAAGACATTTTTAATGTATTGTTTCTATAGCACCCTTTTATAAGGTCACAACCCCTTCCTCTCAGACAGGCTCTGGCACACCCCTTTTGCCCTCTCTAGCAGTGCACTAATTGTATCTAGGCTCTGCCTGGTCACATGATCTTCCACACAGAACTTTGCATCTTGGGTGCTCTTCTGCAGCACTAACAAGTGATTTAATGAACCCCGATGCGAATCTTTGCCCATTGATCACAGGAGAACGGAGAACGGATCGATCGGCAACTTAGCTAATCACTTGTCAGTGTGCAGATTGTATTGATGCACATATTGAATAGAAAAAATAAAGAAATTTAAAAAAAAAACCGGCAGCTTGAACTGCTGCTTTAAGTATTGCATATGTAAATCTACTATATATATTGGAAAGTTGTTTTTCTGTTCGCTATGTATTTGGACATCCATATCCTAACTACATTTTGCATGATGGTTCCTAGGATCAAGGAGCAGGTTTTTGTCTACTGTATGTTTGGATACAATTCACAAATAACATCAGGATTGACAACTGATCCCATCACAAATGACATGATCCCATCACACAACCACTCAAGCTACAGTACCACTTTATCTTGGTCACTCTGAAAATCCAATTTGCAACATTAACAAAAATACAAGAGCAGCCAAAGTACAAGAGTGTGGGATCGTTGTTTGGGACAAGAATACAATGTCCCACAAACATGTAACACTCTACACTCCAGGAACTCAGAAGCAATTAAACCAATATAGGTGGAGCTGTGTTTTAGCAGGGGATTTCGCATTAAGAAGCAAACAAATAAAATTATCATTCATAAATCTCAGTATTTTTTGGTTTCTTAGAATTGCTGAGAACTTTCATCTGGTATTTTAGATTTGAAGAACTATGTTCCATATACTCAAATTCATGTTATAGGGAAACTCACACCCTCCTTTTCTGTGGCCATCCAGTCAAATTGCTACGTTGTTGCCCATCATCAAAATAGCACTGCATTTTGAAGAATTACTGGGTGGTAAGGTGATGAAGGTGGTGGAAAATGGGGTTGACACTACAGTATACAGGGCAACATAAATAAATACTACTGTATATGCCTTTGTTTAAAAAAAATATGTTTCCAGCTTTGTCTACTGAAAATGTCAAGATTGAGCAAAGAAAATGGATTACTTTACTCAAATATTGATTAAGTAAATGTATGATGTGGTCAAAATTAGTGTTCACCCTTTTTTAAATGTAAAAACAAAAATATATAAAAATATACAAAACACACACACAATGTTCCCAGAGCTGTGCTACATCGGAAGAAAAGCAGTGAAAAATCTTTTTTGGTCAGGCTTTTGCACAGAATTTGAAATACACGATTAAATTATCAGTACGACTAATGAAAAAGCAGGACATTACACATTTTATGAACACACAACATTTGAACTAAACAAGAGCGACTGCAAAAAAAAATAAAAAATAAAAAAAGAAGCAGATAAACATGCTTTAACTTGTCTATGAGGCTGTCCAGAGATTAAAGGACTCCTGGTATTTCATCTCTAAATCCCACAGACCAGATGACTCAAAATCCAGAACAGGTGCCGATGGCTGTGCAAGCTGGGCCTACATTAAGACATCTGCCACGACACAGACTGTTGTGATTAAAAGGTGCAAAACTAATGGATCGGGAGAGAAAAGCCTCAGCTAATAAAGCTCATCTCATCTATTCTGAAGAGCCACTTGTGGCAAATATTGAACATAAACTTGAGAACCAAAACAAAAATGTAATCACAAAAATAATTTTTACTGACAGCTAAAGATTTTTGACTATGCTTTGTTTCTTTAACTGAATTTTCCATCTTCTTTAGTGCAGATTAGAATATTTTATGGACGGCAACAGGAAAAACATATTAGCGATAGTTGAGGGCAATGACTAGAGCTTGGACGGATAGTTTTCACAAGAAGCTGCCATAAAGAAAAATGAGTAACAGCGGCTGCGAGATCAGAGTTTGTGTGTGTGGTCTCTGGGGCTTTGACCACCACAAGTCCTATAGTACAAAATGGGGATTTGCTGATTTAAAGAGAAAAGTCTAATTCCATGGTATCAGACATTTTAAGTCACTGTTGGCAAGTCAAAGGAACATCTATGTATCTGAAAATGTAACATGTTAAAAGAACCCACTCCTCCAAAAACTCTTATTGCACCACTGTTTCTTCAAATTAGAAAAGGACTGTTAAACTTCATATAGTATGAAATAAGGATGAAAAAGTAAAGTAAAACCAATTTATACCCCCAAAATATTTTGAGGGCCTAGTTAGCGGAACCACACTTGGTATGCAAACAAGATGATGCACACTTCTCAATCCATTTACTGTAGTCACTCATATACGTAAGGGCTGTTCTATAGTGTGTGCGTCCGTGCGATCACGCGTGCACGTGACGCACACTTTTTGTGTGTATAGAGTTCGTGCGACAGGCTGGAAAGGTAGTGTGTGTGTGTGTGTGTGTGTGTTATAAATAAGTTTTAAATAAATACGTTAATAAATAATTTATTAACATTGTAGACACACACACACATTTCATCGGCGGTACCAGCGCAGATTCTTTATTTTACTCATCTTCCCCCCTGTCGGCTGGTTCCAGCACACTGCCGTGCGCGGCACCATTACAGAAAGGTTGACTAACCTCAGCAAACTAAGATTGCTGCGCGCGCACTACAGAACAGCCCTAATAATGTAGGGCTGGCAGCATAAGAGATCTATGTAACAAACAGCAGACAAGCACTTTATATAAAAAATGATCACCTTCAAGCAACTAATATTAATACTCAACTATACTGCCCCAGTATAACAGACACAGAAACTCAGCAGTCTAAAACATTATAGGCAGTCTTAAGTGTTTATCTGCATCTAAATGCCAGGGAATAAAATTAAGTTTCAATTTGGTGCTGTAATTATTATGAACACACAGAAATTTTGATTGTATTACTTAAAGTAAGCTGTGACAAATGACAGACAAATATTGTGTCAGGCACGGTCTCTATATTTCTGATAAAGAGCATATTAGTTTAAACTAATGCACAATCTGCCCCTGGGGGTCAGCTGGACTTGGCTCTGGGACCTGGTTTTGCAATCTAGCCATTAATCTAGACTTAAATATAATCTATGTTGCAGTAAAAAAGTACAATTGGCCTTCAATGAATTATCTTCTACATTTAGAAAAGTCACAAGATGTTTGTGTGACGTGTGTGTGTGTGTGTGTGTGTGTACATATATACACACACATACACAGAGAGCAACATGAAGTCATGGTGTTAATAAATTAAACCACATGTATCTGTATCTTCCCAGGATGGAGCATGATTCTGGATCATGGCAGTCTCCAATAAGAAGTCACAACTACGGAAAAAGAAAGAGGGAGTCAAAAGGACAAAATACAAGGGACTGTAATGGGGCCATGAAGAGTAATATGCAAAAGGGAATACAATTAGTTAATGAGGGGTATGTTTGCGTAAAGATTGATAAGAGAAATAGACAATACATAACATTGCTTTGGTGGCTTGGAGGTATGCAATTGACTGTCTTTGTAAAATAGTCAATAAAGTGATGTCCCGGGCAGTGACACCCACAGTTTCATCCCTTTGATGCTGCTAATGTTGACGTACTGTACCTACACTGAAAAAGTTAAGTATTATTGCAAGGCAAAGCGTAAACAAACATTAAAATAATGTAAAATTGTGCCATATAGAAATCACAGTTCAAATCTCATCACAAACCTCCCTGTAACTATTTATTTCCCATACATGTCAGAATGCACTCGATCCCAGCTTATAACCTGCAGATGGTGCGTAAAGACAGATTTCTCCCATCCCCTCACCCCCTTCTTCCAGTATCTGTCAAGCTGTTCAGAAAAATTTGCAACAGCACAATGCTGTGTTTGTGAACAGTGGCGGTCATCCCTTCCCACTGAGAGAGGGCTCCTGCTGCCCCTGATTGGTGTCTACAAGAACAAAGACACAGATTTAGGCTTTTATCAGCCCAGCCAAGCCAAGCGCTGCTATCAGGCTGTAACATATGCCAACACGGATGGCCGGCCTCTTGGGTTTATGAGAAGGAAGCAGCAGTCTCAAACACTGTTACTGTGCATGCCTTCTGTAATGGACATGGCAAGTCTAAGATTGGATGGAGAGCTTGGGAGGGAAATAACTCACTCTCCAATTGTTAGCACCAGATGTAAAGCAGATACTGTATAAAGATGTGTGAAGCGGTCAAGGTCCTGTTAAATGGATTTGGTTTAAAAAATAAATAAATCCCTTTTACTTAACTCTTGTGATCCCAATTTGTTACATAGATGAGGTTGAAAAAAGATGTACTGTACGTTCAGCAAGTTCAACCTATGCTACATTTAGACAACAGATACTTTATCCTATATCTATACTTATTGATCCAGAGGAAGGCAAACAAAAAACCCCAGGAACATATCATCCAATGATATCTCATTAGGGGAAAAATAAATTCCTTCCTGACTCCAAGAATTGGCAATCAGATGAATCCCTGGACCAACATGCTTCCCATGTATACTTATTTGGTATATCCCTGTATACCTTTCCTATCTAAAAAGATGTCCATCCTTTTTTTGAACAAATCTATTGTATCTGCCATCACAGTCTCCATGGGTAATGAATTCCACATTGTAACTGCCCTTACTGTAAAGAACCCTTTCCTTTGTTGCTGGTGAAATCTCCTTTCCTCTAACCTAAAGGGATGCCCCGAGTCCTTTGTACTGCCCTTGGGATGAATAGTTCATTTGAAAGCTCCTTGTATTGTCCATGTATATATTTGTATATAGTCATCATATCCCCTCTTAGACGCCTCTTTTCTAATGTAAATACATATAACTTAGCTAGCCTCTCCTCATAAGTTAGATTGTCCACCCCCTTTATTAATTTGGTGGCTCTTCTCTGCACTCTCTCTAGTTCCAGAATGTCTTTTCTAAGGAGTGGTGCCCAAAATTGTACTCCATACTCAAGATGTGGCCATACTAATGCTTTGTAAAGGGGCATTATGTTTACTCCCTGGAGACTTTGCTCTCGATGCCAACCTCAAGGTCATGAATAAACAGGTTAAAAAGCAGGGGTCCCAGTACCGATCCCTGAGGTACTCCACTCACGACTCTAGCCCAACCTGAAAAAGTTCAATTTCTGACAACCTTCTGTTGTCTATCCTTCAACCAGATTTCAACCCAGGTGCATACATTATTACTGACTCCAATTTGCTTTATTTTGTACACCAACCTTGTGTGGAACCGTATCAAAAGCCTTTGCAACATCTAAGTAGACCACATCAACTGCATAACCCTGGTCTAAATTCCTACTTACCTCCTCAAAGAAACAAATAAGGTTAGTTTGGCAAGATCTATCCTTCATAAATCCATGCTGACTATTACTAATGATTTTGTTTTCATTAGGTATTCCTGAATATTATCTCGTATTAAACCTTCAAGTAGTTTCCCCACTATTGAAGTCAGGCTCACAGGTCGGTAATTCCCCGGTTGTGATCTAGCTCCCTTTTTAAATATAGTCACCACATCTGCTTTACGCCAATCTTGTGGTACTGAACCTGTGGAAATGGAGTCCTTGAATATTAAATGTAATGGTTTGGCTATTACTGAGCTTAACTCCATCAGAGCACTCTTGTATGTATGCCATCGGGGCCAGGTGCCTAATTTACTTTAATTTTTCAAGCCGCTTATGAACTTCTTCCTCAGTTAATCAATTGTTCATTAATATGGAGATTGTGGCTTCGTCCTGCGGCACTACTATTGAACTTGATTCTTCCCTGGTAAACACAGAGGCAAAGAATTTGTTTAACACCTCTGCTTTTTCCTTATCTCCAATAATCTGCCTGCCCACCCCACACTGAAAGGGTCCTATATTTTCTTTTCTCATTTTTTTGTTATTAAGGTACTTAAAGAACTTTTTAGGGTTCATCTTACTTTCTATTGCAATCTTTTTTTCATTATCCATTTTTGCTAATTTGATTGCCCTTTTGCAATTTTTGTTACATTCCTTATAATTCTGATACGATGTCTCCGTCCCTTCTGATTTAAAGAATCTAAACGCTTTCCTCTTCTTGTCCATTTCCTCCCCTACCTGTTTATTTAGCCACATTGGTTTTGACTTATTTCTTTTATACTTATTACCCAAGGGTATACACTGATAAGTGTGCTTTTCTAACAATCTATTAAAGACTGCCCATTTATCTTCTACATTTTTCCCTGCAAAAACATCATCCCAATGTATTAATTGTAGATTAGACCTCAGTTTATTAAAATATGCCATTATAAAGTTTAAGGTCTTTGTTGAACCCAAGTAATCTGTTTTTGATAATTTATTTCAAATGAGACCATGTTATGATCACTGTTACCCAAATGTACCAGGACTTGAATATTTGTTATTACTTCTACATTGTTTGATATAACCAAATCCAGTATTGCCCCTCTCCTGGTTGGTTCCTCAATAATTTGGGTCATATAATTGTCTTTAAGCACCCCCAAAAACCTGTTTCCTTTCGTTGTAATGCTACTGCACCGACACACTTTATTCGAGCAAATACCCAGTATGTACCTGGCAGATACCTGGAATGCGCCGCTCCTCACCTCTGACAAGCCCCGTTGCGTTTGCCTTCCCAGCCTGGGTTTATGCCTGGCTGACGGGCGGCTGATCTGTTAAATGATAATGATTAGGATTTAATAGGCTGCAATGCTTCGCGTGTCTACCAGATGGCATAAATTCATGAATTGTAATGCAGTATATATATATATACTGTGCAGTATTGCAGCCAGCGGGAATAAAATGCTTCAATCCCTGCCTGGAAAATAACCCAATGCACTCGGGCAGAAAACAGTCACAAACCTCAATACACCCGGGTATACCCGAATTCGTGGGACTAGCCGAGCTCGAATAAAGTGTGTCGCCAGTGTAATATCATTGCCCCAATCTATGTCTGGATAATTAAAATCACGCATTATGCAAACATAACCCAGTTTTGATGCCTTCTCCATTTGCAAAAGTATTTTAGCTTCCTCAATCTCACCGATATTTGGGGGTTTATAGCATATCCCTACAAACATTTTCTTTATACTTTTACCTATCCACAAGGTCTCTACATTTTCATAATTCCCTTCATAAACATCTTCCCTTATAATAGGTTTTAGATTTGTGAACCTAGACTTATTTTTGGAGACATATGCAAATTAATAATTGTGCTACAACACAAATTCTTTGTTCAGATTGAGTTATAAACGAACACCAACAAAAACAGCATACAGTATATTGTATTATGTACCATACTTGTTGTCCTCTCTCAGGCTTTTAGGCCTAAATCAGAAAAACTGGTAAACCTTTTCTAAAATAAGACTACAATGTTAACTATAAAGCGTTTACATGTACATAACTTTTTAAACCCCCCTATCATGCTGTATTCTGCAAGATGGGTTCTAACCACTTACGTTTAGGAACATTCAAATAATGAAATAGGGATACATGCATCAAGTTCTTGGCAGGTTGGCTATATGCACATTAAACTTTTAGAATGTCTTGTAGCACCAAATTTATAGTAAAATCACAGTGGATAGAGGGATAATGCCAGGCCAAAAATGTCTATTTGCTGACTGAGCTCTCTTGTGGCCGCCCAACCAAGCGTAGCCTAATAAAATGCTAAGATGTAGACAGGTGTATGTTGTGATTCAGACATGGTTCAGGCTGATTTATCCATGAAGATAAGACTGATATCTTTAGACGATAAATCTAATTTGCTCTGTGGGTAGATATATTTGAGAGATTTGGATACTTTCACGGGCAGAGTTGAGTTTCTGCTTGGAGGAGAAATCTGTGGATACAAGCAAATTAGAGCCTCTACGAAGGGGCAGTGTAACTGTATGGGCAGAAGGAAATATACGGACAGTGAGTGTTAAAGGGAGTGATAAAGCATAAAGGAGAGCGGGAAATTGGAAAATTAAAGCAATCTACTTTATTAAATATCTCAAAACAAAAATAAAGAAAAAAGTCACGTTGGAAGATCAAAGAAGATAACGATAGGCAAAAGTAAAAAAAACGTCAGTTTTTGTTTAACACACTAGTCTCTGAAGCATAACCAAATTCGGTAGTATACCGTTGATGTACACTTCTTACTTGCTTCCAACAGGGTTTTTATTGTTCTATCTGAACTTCCCTTTTGTCTTAATGTCTTCCACTCAATCTCCAAGCTGCCACGGCAATTGTTTGGGCTCTGGGTGATTGGTCATTGTGTATCAGTCCCTTATTTGGTAGATGCCACGGTGTGTCTATTGCCATGTTTATGAGATGGGCAAACCATGTTCTCCTCTGCCAATATTGTACCACCAGTATCACCTCTGCTTGATCGCTCCTGATCTTCCTCATTATCTTTGAAATTAAAGGAATTTGAGGAAACAGATATGCCAGTTTGAATTGCCACTTGAAACTGAGGGCATCTGTGTGCTTTGCGCTGGGCTGAAAATGCCTTGCACAATAATTATCCACCTTTCTGTGTTGGTGAGTAGCCATCAGATCTATTTCTGGTTGCTCTCAATGTTTTACCAACTTGTGGAATACATGGTTGTCTAAGGACGATTCTCGTGGGAGAATTAGGTTGCGACAGAAAATATGCTGTAATATTTTCTGGCCCTGGTACAGTATATGTATGGCTGTTATATATGTAACATAGCCTTGTGTCCATGATAGAATCTCTGATGTTGGTTTCATCAGTCTTTTGCTCCTTGTTCCTCCTTGGCTATATATTTTACCACGGCCCTGTTGTCTGATTTTATTTGTATATTTCCATCCTTTACCTGGCTTTGGAATGCTTCCAGTGCTTTCTACACTGCCTTGAGTTCCAGCAGGTTTGATGGTAACTGCTCTTCTTTGGTTGTCCAAGTAACTTGTACCAGTAGGTCTCATCTGGGCTCCCCAACCTGCGTTGCTTGCGTCTGTGGTGGTCGTTACCCATTTATGTCCTTTTAATAGGGTTTGGGCATTTTCCCACCATCTTAGTTCTTTTTTTGTGTGTGGGTATATGTATATTTCTTGTTTTACATATTTGGGATCTCCGTTCCACTGCTGTAAGAAATTTTATTGTAATGGTCTCGTATAGACCTGCCCATTTTACTACGTTTAACGTTGAAGTCAATTTTCCTAGGAGTCTCATACAGTCTGCTGCCGAAGAGATGCTCGCTGTTCTGAACTTTCTTTTCTGGATTCCAATGTATTGGATCCTTGAATATGTTAATTGCACCTCTCCTTCTGCCATGTGAAATTCTACTCCTAATAATTTTAAAGACTGTGTTGGTACTAGTTGACTTTTGTTGGCGTTTATGATCCAGCCATGTTGTTCTAGAAAAGACAAGACTATGTTTCTGTCTTGAAGCAGTTTTTCTTGTTGTTGTGATTTTATCAGAATATCGTCTAGATATGAATACATTTCCACACCCCTTTTCTTAATTCTGCTATTAATGGGGCTAACACCTTTGCAAATGTTCTGGGAGATGTTGCTAGTCCAAACGGCAGCGCCGTATATTGGTAGTGTTCCTGATTTATTGCAAATCTGATGATTTTTTTATTGTCTCTTTGCTACTGTATAGGGATGTGTAAATAGACATCTATTGGATATATTGATATCATCCAATCGTTTGGTTTTACTTCTTGGATGATGTTTAGTGAAATAATTTTGAACTTTCTTACCTGTAAGTAGGTATTTACGGTTCGTAGATCCAACACTGCTCTGCAACCTCCTGACGCTTTTTCCACCAAAAAGATCTTGGAATAAGATCCCTTGTCTCCTCTGTTTTTGAAGAACCTTTGTTATTACGTTGGGATGTGTGAGAGAGTGTATAGGGTAAAAAAACTCTCACCTGAGCAGACCAGGAAAAACCACACCCTGGCGTGTAGGTCTGCTAGCTGATTGGAAAGGGGAGGTTTAAAAGGCAGGCAGCAAACTTACAACATGCTCTCATTTTGCTCTCAACCTGTGAGGGAACAGGCTGCAGAGAGCCTGTTATGGGGAGAGCCTGAACAGCCTTTTGGATACCAGCGATTAGCTACTGTCGGTTGTTTTGCAGATGTATGCTATTTAAGTTAAAGACTATTTTGTTTTGTTACCGAATTACTGCAACCCCTGATACGGGAAATAAAGAACTTTCGTTACAAGAAAGTGGTGTGTGAGCTCCTTCCTGACCACATCTACAAGGCCACTCAGAAGTGGGATAGCACCCCCTGTGGTTAGTTGAGAGAATACACCTGAAGTTTTCAAAATGGGGATGGAAAAACTGATAAAGTATCTGGCTGAAAACCAGGCTGCACAACAACAGCAATTACAGGTACTTCTGCAACAACAGGCTACACAACAGCAACAACAGCAGCGAGAGATTGAAAATCGGGCTAAACAGCATCAGCAATTACAGCTACTGCTGCAACAACAGGCTGCACAACAGCAACAACAGGCTGCACAACAGCAGCAACAAGCCACCCAACAGCAGCGAGAGGCTGAAAACCAAGCTGCACAGCAACAGCAGTAACAGCTAATCCTGCAAGAACAGGATGCACAACAGCAGCAGCAACAAGCCGCACAACAGCAGCAATGACTGGTACTACTGCAACAACAGGCCACCCAACAGCAGCGAGAGGCTGAAAACCAGGCCGCTAAGCAGCAGTTTTTCCTACAGCTAACCGCTCACCAGACTCAGGGTCAACAGCAGCTGGTACAGCAGATGGGAGCTGCAACAAACGCTGAGGCCCCAAGTCCCGCTACCGAGGCAACGGAGATCAGGGACCTGTCATTAGGCTGACGAAAGTGGAACCTGATGACGATACAGAGTCCTAACTCATCACGTTTGAGCGAGTTGTGCTTTTTTCACAATGGCCCAAGGAGGAGTGGACCGCCCACCTGGCCCGCAAAACGGGAGAAGCACAGGCAGCGTATCGCGCCCTTGACAATACTGCAGGACTCGACTACGCCCAAGTCAAGGTGGCAATCCTGGATCGCATGGGGATAATGATCAACGTATACGGTACTGCAAAAAACAAAAACAAAAACACACACCCTGGCGTGTAGGTCAGGAAGCTGATTGGAAAGGGGAGGTTTAAAAGGCAGGCAGCAAACTTCCAACACGCTCTCAACCTGTAAGGGAACAGGCTGCAGAGAGCTGGTCAGGGGGAGAGCTTGTCTTTTGGATACCAGCGATTAGGTACTGTCGGTTGTTTTGCAGACGTTTGCTATTTAAGTTAAAGACAAACAAATAATCCTACGCCTAAAACAAGTCCAAACAAAGTGACAGATCATTTATCTGACCATATAAAATGTCCAATCTTGTAAGCCTGGAGTTCCTTCAAACGCATCTTGCAGGTTAACAAAACACAAAACCCCAGCAAGCTTTTTTTGGGAACCCCTGAGCCCCCACAAAACATATATATATATATATGTATATAAGTGTCAAAAAGGAGTGCTATTGAGAGTGGCATATGTATACAACAGACAACAGAGAAGCCCAATGCTACATCCAACATGACAAAAATACACAGAAAATTACTGATATATTCTCTTGAAAAGGGTCATTTAGTGTTAACCCTTTGGCCAAAGCGTTGTAAGCTTGCGAGCCACGACAAGGCAGACACCTGGTGTCTAATAGAGGTATATTAGTATTTTATCTGGTAGTGTGTAGGACTTGCGAACAGGGGTCTGCCTTGTGGGCTCGCAGGGTTACAATGCTCTGGCCAAAGGGTTAAACTAAATGACCCTTTTTCCAGGAATATATAAGAATTACTGTGTATTTTTGTCATGTTGGATGTAGATTGGGCTTCTCTGTTGTATCTGCAGGTAGCATACAATATGTGGAAGAAATAAAACAACCAATCATAGTGCGTACCAGAAAAAAGCTGTTGATGGGACATTTTTCTGGTTGCACTATGATTGGTTGTTTATTTTCTTCCACATATTGTGATGCTACTGGAACCTGCAAGATACGTTTGAAGGAACTCCAGCTACAAGATTGGACCTTAATATCGTCCGATAAATTATCTGTCACTTTGTTTGGACTTGTTTTAGGCGCCAAAATTATTTGTTTGTATTTGTCTAATTTATGATCTGATTGGGTCAATTGTCTCGGCAGCCTTCTTTATAGGTATAAGATATATGGTATAACCGGAGTGTGTAGTTACACTTACATTTTTTCACTGCATTAGCACTATTAGCACATCACTTTTTTCATATTTAAGTTAAAGATTTTTATTTTGTTTTGTTACCAAATTACTGCAACCACTGATACGGGGAATAGAGAACGTTAATAGTGAGGAGTACACACACTTGGTAATATGGTGAACGAGGGGGGTCCTAACTGCCGGTGCGCGTGGGTCAAGGGAGGTCCAGAAGTCCCAAGATATGCCAGTGAAGAGAGGGAAGCAGGCACACGGTCTTAAGCATACAAATGGATTGTGCCAGAGAATCCAATGTTTCGGAGCACACAGCTGCCTTTTTCAAGGAGAGGGCTTTCTTTACAAGAAATGGTGTGTGTGAGCTCCTTCCTGACACAATCTACAAGGCCACTCAGAAGTGGGATAGCACCCCCTGTGGGTTAATTGAGAGAATACAACTGAAGTTTTCAAAATGGGGATGGAAAAACTGATAAAGTATCTGGCTGAAAACCAGGCTGCACAACAACAGCAATTACAGGTACTGCTGCAACAACAGGCTACACAACAGCAAAAACAGCAGCGAGAGATTGAAAATCGGGCTAAACAGCATCAGCAATTACAGCTACTGCTGCAACAACAGGCTGCACAACAGCAACACAGGCTGCACACCAGCAGCAACAAGCACCCAAAAGCAGCGAGAGGCTGAAAACCAAGCTGCCACAGCAACAGCAGTAACAGCTAATCCTGCAAGAACAGGCGACACAACAGCAGCAGCAACAAGCCGCACAACAGCAGCAATGACTGGTACTATGCAACAACAGGCCACCCAACAGCAGCGAGAGCTGAAAACCAGGCCGCTAAGCAGCAGTTTTTCCTACAGCTAACCGCTCACGACTCAGGTCAACAGCAGCTGGTACAGCAGATGGGAGCTGCAACAAACGCTGAGGCCCCAAGTCCCGCTACCGAGGCAACGGAGATTCAGGGACCTGTCATTAGGCTGACGAAAGTGGAACCTGATGACGATACAGAGTCCTAACTCATCACGTTTTGAGCGAGAGTTGTGTGTTTTTCACAATGGCCCAAGGAGGAGTGGACCGCCCACCTGGCCCGCAAAACGGGAGAAGCACAGGCAGCGTATTCGCGCCCTTGACAATACGCGAACTCGACTACGCCCAAGTCAAGGTGGCAATCCTGGATCGCATGGGGATAATGATCAACGTATACGGTACTGCAAAAAACAAAAACAAAACAACACCCTGGCGTGTAGGTCAGGAAGCTGATTGGAAAGGGGAGGTTTAAAAGGCAGGCAGCAAACTTCAACACGCTCAACCTGTAAGGGACAGGCTGCAGAGAGCTGGTCAGGGGAGAGAGCTTGTCTTTTGGATACCAGCGATAGAGTACTGTCGGTTGTTTTGCAGACGTTTTTGCTATTTAAGTTAAAGACAACAAATAATCCTACGCCTAAAACAAGTCCAAACAAAGTGACAGATCATTTATCTGACCATAAAAGTCCAATCTGTAAGCCTGGGTTCCTTCAAACGATCTTGCAGGTTAACAAAACACAAAACCCCAGCAAGCTTTTTTTGGGAACCCCTGAGCCCCCACAAAACATATATTAAATATATTATATAAGTGTCAAAAGGAGTGCTATTGAGGTGGCATAGTATACAAACAGAAACAGAGGAAGCCCAATGCTACATCCAACATGACAAAAATACACAGTAAAATACTTATATATTCTCTTGAAAAGGGTCATTTAGTTTAACCCTTTGGCCAAAGCGTTGTAAGCTTGCGAGCCACGACAAGGCAGACACCTGGTGTCTAATAGAGGTATATTAGTATTTTATCTGGTAGTGTTAGGACTTGCGAACAGGTGTCTGCCTTGTCGTGGCTCGCAGGGTTACAATGCTCTGGCCAAAGGGTTAAACTAAATGACCCTTTTTCCAGAGAATATATAAGAATTTTACTGTGTATTTTTGTCATGTTGGATGTAGCATTGGGCTTCTCTGTTGTATCTTGCAGGTAGCATCACAATATGTGGAAGAAAATAAAACAACCAATCATAGTGCGTACCAGAAAAAAGCTGTTGATGGGACATTTTTCTGGTTGCACTATGATTGGTTGTTTATTTTCTTCCACATATTGTGATGCTACTGGAACCTGCAAGATACGTTTGAAGGAACTCCAGGCTACAAGATTGGACTTAATATCGTCCGATAAATTATCTGTCACTTTGTTTGGACTTGTTTTAGGCGCCAAAATTATTTGTTTGTATTTGTCTAATTTATGATCTGATTGGTCAATTGTCTCGGCAGCCTTCTTTATAGGTATAAGATATATGGTATAACCGGAGTGTGTAGTTACACTTACATTTTTTCACTGCATTAGCACTATTAGCACATCACTTTTTTCATATTTAAGTTAAAGATTTTTATTTTGTTTTGTTACCAAATTACTGCAACCACTGATACGGGGAATAGAGAACGTTAATAGTGAGGAGTACACACACTTGGTAATATGGTGAACGAGGGGGGTCCTAACTGCCGGTGCGCGTGGTGGGTCAAGGGAGGTCCAGAAGTCCCAAAGATATGCCAGTGAAGAGAGGGAAGCAGGCACACGGTCTTAAGCATACAAATGGATTGTGCCAAGAGAATCCAATGTTTCGGAGCACACAGCTGCCTTTTTCAAGGAGAGGGCTTTCTTTACAAGAAATGGGGTGTGAGCTCCTTCCTGACACAATCTACAAGGCCACTCAGAAGTGGGATAGCACCCCCTGTGGGTTAATTGAGAGAATACAACCTGAAGTTTTCAAAATGGGGATGGAAAAACTGATAAAGTATCTGGCTGAAAACCAGGCTGCAAACAACAGCAATTACAGGTACTGCTGCAACAACAGCTACACAACAGCAAAAACAGCAGCGAGAGATTGAAAATCGGGCTAAACAGCATCAGCAATTACAGCTACTGCTGCAACAACAGGCTGCACAACAGCAACAACAGGCTGCACACCAGCAGCAACAAGCACCCAAAAGCAGCGAGAGGCTGAAAACCAAGCTGCCACAGCAACAGCAGTACAGCTAATCCTGCAAGAACAGGGACACAACAGCAGCAGCAACAAGCCGCACAACAGCAGCAATGACTGGTACTACTGCAACAACAGGCCACCCAACAGCAGCGAGAGCTGAAAACCAGGCCGCTAAGCAGCAGTTTTTCCTAGCTAACCGCTCACAGACTCAGGTCAACAGCAGCTGGTACAGCAGATGGGAGCTGCAACAAACGCTGAGGCCCCAAGTCCCGCTACCGAGGCAACGGAGATTAGGGACCTGTCATTAGGCTGACGAAAGTGGAACCTGATGACGATACAGAGTCCTAACTCATCACGTTTGAGCGAGAGTTGTGTTTTTTCACAATGGCCCAAGGAGGAGTGGACCGCCCACCTGGCCCGCAAAACGGGAGAAGCACAGGCAGCGTATTCGCGCCCTTGACAATACGCGAACTCGACTACGCCCAAGTCAAGGTGGCAATCTGGATCGCATGGGGATAATGATCAACGTATACGGTACTGCAAAAAACAAAAAAAAACACACCCTGGCGTGTAGGTCAGGAAGCTGATTGGAAAGGGGAGGTTTAAAAGGCAGGCAGCAAACTTCCAACACGCTCAACCTGTAAGGGACAGGCTGCAGAGAGCTGGTCAGGGGAGAGAGCTTGTCTTTTGGATACCAGCGATAAGTACTGTCGGTTGTTTTGCAGACGTTTTTGCTATTTAAGTTAAAGACAACAAATAATCCTACGCCTAAAACAAGTCCAAACAAAGTGACAGATCATTTATCTGACCATAAAATGTCAATCTGTAAGCCTGGGTTCCTTCAAACGATCTTGCAGGTTAACAAAACACAAAACCCCAGCAAGCTTTTTTTGGGAACCCCTGAGCCCCCACAAAACATATATTAATATATTATATAAGTGTCAAAAGGAGTGCTATTGAGAGTGGCATTGTATACAACAGACAACAGAGAAGCCCAATGCTACATCCAACATGACAAAATACACAGTAAAATACTTTATATTCTCTTGAAAAGGGTCATTTAGTTTAACCCTTTGGCCAAAGCGTTGTAAGCTTGCGAGCCACGACAAGGCAGACACACTGGTGTCTAATAGAGGTATATTAGTATTTTATCTGGTAGTGTTAGGACTTGCGAACAGGTGTCTGCCTTGTCGGGGCTCGCAGGGTACAATGCTCTGGCCAAAGGTTAAATAAATGACCCTTTTTCCAGAGAATATATAAGAATTTTACTGTGTATTTTTGTCATGTTGGATGTGCATTGGCTTCTCTGTTATTTGTATCTTGCAGGTAGCATCACAATATGTGGAAGAAAATAAAACAACCAATCATAGTGCGTACCAGAAAAAAAGCTGTTGATGGGACATTTTTCTGGTATGCACTATGATTGGTTGTTTTATTTTCTTCCACATATTGTGATGCTACTGTACCTGCAAGATACGTTTGAAGGAACTCCAGGCTTACAAGATTGGACATTTAATATCGTCAGATAAATTATCTGTCACTTTGTTTGGACTTGTTTTAGGCGCCAAATTATTTGTTTGTATTTGTCTAATTTATGATCTGATTGGTCAATTGTCCTCGGCAGCCTTCTTTATAGGTATAAGATATATGGTATAACCAGGAGTGTGTTAGTTACACTTACATTTTTTCACTAGCATTAGCACTATTAGCACATCACTTTTTTCATATTTAAGTTAAAGACTATTTTATTTTGTTTTGTTACCAAATTACTGCAACCACTGATACGGGGAATAGAGAACGTTAATAGTGAGGAGTACACACACTTGGTAATATGGTGAACGAGGGGGGTCCTTAACTGCCGGTGCGCTGGGTCCAGGGAGGTCCAGAAGTCCCAAGATATGCCAGTGAAGAGAAGGGAAGCAGGCACACGGTCTTAAGCATACAAATGGATTGTGCCAGAGAATCCAATGTTTCGGCAGCACACAGCTGCCTTTTTCAAGGAGAGGGCTTTCTTTACAAGAAAGTGGTGTGTGAGCTCCTTCCTGACCACATCTACAAGGCCGCTCCGTTACAGCATGTAATAACTCCTTCAGGGTAGTTACATAGGATAAAACTCATTTGTTTTATTTTCTGTTTTGCCTGTGCATATTTTATCTTTAAGAATATATCCGTTCTTGGAATGTTCTTGAACTACAGGTGGTGAAAGAAAGGATCTGTAGTTCCCACCTTTCTTTTATTGAGTCCATACTGCTTCGAATTGGCTCAGTCTTCCCCCAACTGGAAGCCGCTGGACCCCTTGACCTTCATGAGAATTTTCCTCTGGGAAATAACGCCCTCCCTCTGGAGTCCCGAAAAAGCATATTTTGTCTGCCTTTCCATGACATTTGTCTTAAGAACAGTCTTCCAGGACGATATGTTCTTGCTTCCCTATACTGTGTTCTTTCCGTCTGATGGAATGTAGGGCCATATCTTCTATTTCTATTTTCTTGTGGAAAAAATGTGCTTCTTGCTGTTACTGTATAGGCCATTGACTTGGCTGCCAGTATTACCGCATCCAGCGACACTTCAGCTATGTAGTCAGCTGCCCATTTGATTTCTGACAATGCTTTTAGAATAGAAGTTCTCTAGACTCCTTTATTCCAGTGCTTCTTCTATATTAGCAATCCCTATCTGCATTGCTCTTGATACTGATGTCGTTGATATCGCCAGTTTGCATGCTGTACCTGCTGTCACATATGCTTTCTTCAAAACACTATCCATCGTCTTATCCATTATATCTTTGAGTGATGCTGCATCTTCGACTGGTATGGTTGTTTTCTTGAAATTCTAGAAATTGCTGCATCAATCTTAGGACTGACTTCCCAGTATTTAACCTCCTCTTGTACAAAAGGATACATTCTGTTTAAACTTTCTGAGAATATTTAGTTTTCTATCCGACTGTGACAATTCCATGTATATCATATCTTTGATTACTTGATGAATTGGAAAGCATCTGGTTTTCTTCTGCCTTGTCCCAAATAATGCATCTGATTTCTAAGTAATTACTTCTGCATCCTCTAAATACAATGTCTCTCTCATTGCCTTTATAAGAGGATCCACCATTTCTAAATCAAATTCTGATTCTTCAGCTTACATTTCTTGCTCTGACGAATCACACTACCCTTCAGACGCTTGGTGATATATCATCTCTGATTCGCCTGATGAGGAGTCTCTCACTCTAGTCAGGCTGGTCTGAGACCTTGCACTCTTTTGCGCTGGTTTCACTGCATGTTGCACCGCAGATTCTACACTCTGCTTTACTGTGTCTTTCATCTATGCGAGGAAAGTATTCATTTGTTCAATTGACTCTCCTGCTGCTGCTTTAAGGCAGTTTGCACAAAGCTTCCTGGTTTCCAACGCTGGCTTTTTACATGCTGCACACCATTTTGTTTTTTTTAGCAGCTTTTTTCTTCCGATGCAGGGACTATCGCCCCCTTAGAAGTTCCTTTTTCTGGTTGTATAACCATACTACTAAGGTGAAAAAACAATACTTCTTTCAGTTCCATGATATCAACTCTCTTTTATTCTCTAGCAGACTAAGCTAAGGACTCACCTAATTTTTGTAAGCTACCCCCTTACTTCCTTCAGCTTCCATGTGGCTTCCAAACTTCTTTCAGCCTCTTGCAGACGATTTCTCCTGTCTGCCGAGCGTTCCAGTATAGATATGGAGCATGGTAAGAGTGCTCTAGTATAGGGCTAATAGGATCATTAAATCCAGATTGATAGAAGAATGGGTGAATCCATAATTATATATACAGCAGAAATGAGTATATCCATAGAATGCTCAATGACAGATGATCCCTGAAAACAGGTGATATGTAAGGAATTATTTGGAAATGTCAAAATTCAATAGACAAAATGTACTCACAATCACCCACTTCTTGATCTGGAAGAGAAGTGCAGCTGCTGATGTTGGAGTCCAAGATATGAAAAAAAGAGAGTAGTGCACAACCAAAAAAGGCAAGGAGAGGGATCTTTCAATAAATGTTTGCATTATATGGCTCCCTCTCCTTGCCTTTTTTGGCTATGCACTACTCTCTTTTTTCATATCATGCCGTGCGTTCCATGCTGCGGCTGTTTCCAGGATCCCTTCACACAGCTCTGTGTGCCGCCGCTCAGTTGCTGTGACGTCAGCGTCAATGCGTCCAATCGGAGCGCTTGGCTCTCACACACACATGCCCGCCTGTGGGATTGTAGCGCGCACGTTCGACCGTGTGCGCTATGCACTTACATGGGACACCATGTCGGTCTGTCTCCCCAACTCCACTGCGTTGTCAGACGCCTGTGCGGTAATTTGAACCTCTGATGCGCTCTACAGCCCTGCTGTTTGTCCGCTGCGTTCAAAGACGCATCCGCGGTAATGCCTGGTCGCACAGGCCTCCGTCTTGCTACCACTCACGGTACGTCGAACGGAGCTTCAGGGGAAGAGGGGCTGAGACTCCCTGGCTTGACAGCAATAGCTACAGTCTGGTGAGTCCAATTAAAAAATAAACTCTACACCTAGCTGTAGGACAGGAAAAAGACTATCAGCAGGTAGTGGGAGGGGCCTTTTATGACCTACCTGCAATAATTCAATTTCCTGTCCTACTCAGCTGAGGATAGAGTTAGCCCCCACGGTTCCCACTGCCATGGTGAACAGGAAAGAGGTAGTACATTTTTCTTGTTGGGTTCTAAATCTGTTGTAGCAGCACAAACAGACCCTTTTTATAATTTTTCACCTGGAGTTACATACGGCATGTCATTTTTGATCTGGCGCCATTTGTGCATTAGTGCAGACTAAGAAAATGTTGCAAATCCTGTGATTTTAAGCTGGGGTTCCGCGGCTGCCAATGGGGGTGAGCTGGGACAACTCTCCCAGCTGTCCCAGGCCTGGTGGCGCGGCAGCACCCCATGCAGCAATAACCTTGCAGCTCCCAAGCTCCCATGAGGGGGGGGGGAGTGAGATGGGGCATGAGAGGAGGAGGGAGAGAGTTGGGGTTCCCCAGAATTCCACAATCTAATTCTGGGGTTCCTTAACCAATGTTGAAAACCACTGCTCTAGTCACTTGAAATAGAAATGACCTCCTCTGGCAAGGAAAAGGTTGATAGAACACCACTGTCTTAAGCAAACTTCTCTACAGCTCACACTTATGCAATAGTAAATGAGTACAGCAATGCATCTTAAATCTAAAGATAAAGCAAGAAAGATTTTACCCCTTTGTTACCAGACGATCTACCAGGGAAGGGTTAAAAAAGACAATGTAGGCTGGTCTACTGAAATCAGAGGCTTTTAAAGGAATAATTCACAGGGGAAAAAAATAACCCATCAACAAGTAAGTAACAAATTACTGGCTGACATTGAAGCATCTCCCTACTTCAGAAAGGAGCAATTGTTCCCGAGATCGCTGCCTGTTGTACAACCTCATTCTAATTGCAGAAGGCAGCTGTTAAAATCAAGTGGTGGGGACAAAAAGTAGCAGCGTAGAGATTTGGAAAAGCTGGCGCACTCAGTGGATGAGAAGGACAAGCTAGGGAGAGTGAAAGAACTCAGAGCCAGAGCCACGGGCAGTGATAGAGACAGATTGCTGTAATTCTGCCTGATTGATCCAAGAAGCAACTTGAAATCAATAAATGGCCTATTTTCGCTCAGTAGCACAAATACACATTTGTTCAACATCTACATTGCTAGAACCGAATGCCGCAAGGGGGTTTGGCAACATTATTTCCAGACTGGCTAGCTGTATGCCTGATAAAAAGCCTGGTGTCAATGTGTTTTAGAAGGAGAGACATTACTTTTTGTGAACATACTGTATCCTGAAGATCAATTATGGAAGTGCTTCTCACTATGAAACCCTAACATTTATTCTCTTAATACTACAATGTATGTATATGCCAATATTTGTTCAATCTTTTTTTTTTGGTTAAGGAACCCTATAATTATATTGCGAAATTTTGTGGAACCGCAACCCTCTCTACTAGAGCGTCTGAGATCAGATGCATTGTAAGAAACTCCAACCCGCTCTAATAGTGTGTCTGAGATCATATGCATTGTAAGGAACCCCAAACCTCTCTAATAGCGTATCTGAGATCAGATGCATTGCAAGGAATCCCAACCCTCTCTAATAGTGCGTCTGAGATCAGATGCATTGTAAATTCTTCTGTATTTGGTCCAATTTTCAAATGACCTGAAAATGCAGGGCACCCTTCAGGGATGCCCACGGAACCCCTGTTAAAAAACACTAGTCTATGCAGTAGTCAGTCTTTCTGTTTGAAACATTAGACAACACCTAAGTTAATATATATTTTTAAGACAATATATTATTTTTTAAGCGACAGAATATGGCTATACAGTAGGTTCTCAACAATATGAACATGCTGCATCAGAGAATACAAAGTCTAAAATGAAGGGAGAAGACAGCACTACTATACTCACCACGAACAGGAGATTTAACAGTCTGTATTCAGATGTAAGGAAATTATCCAAAGGAAAATTAAGACGTCTGCCAAACAATTAAATATGTCAAAATTACAGAAGGAAAGTAGAACAATTACAAACGAGAACAAAAAGGTAGCAAGTAGCATATTCCCCCTTGATGAATGAGGTATGAGAGAAATTAATCTGAGAAACGGGCCAACCAAGGGAAATAGGACCAAATTTACTAAGCAGTGCTATTTCAAAAGACAAGTCCGGTGCTGGAAGTATCTTTATCTTCATTTGAATGGGCTAGACAGTAGTCTTAAAGCAATGGAAGATGATAAATAGCACTGTTTATTAAATATGCATTGTAATGCTTTACACCTCTATCATAGGATAATAGAGCTTTGCAGGAAGTCCAAAAGTCACACCCTTACAGTGGCTCACATTTAAGATCTTTGGGAACGTATCACCTTGACAGAACAATTTACGAGGAAGAAAATTTGCCCCCAGGCCTGGCCTGTTAGGCCTGATAGGAAATCCGCCACTGCATATACATTATGATTGACTGGGTAATGCTGGAGAATTAATCTCTGAGCAAATCCATATCAAAATCACCATGAATAATTTATCCAGTCGTTAAGCAAAGTGACATGGAGAACCAATAAGTCCCCACTAAAAAATTAAGAAAATGTGTAATTAACCGAAAAGGAGCAAGAGCTATTGTACACCATTAAAGGTATATCTTAATCTACGATTTGGGAAGCACAAAGATTATGTGTAGGTAAATATGGCTTCATACAGCACCTTACAAAAGATTGACAGATTCTCCACATCTAAATCAGCAGACTGTAATAAACATTACACAAAAAAATACTTTATTCCCCTTGTGACGATAATAGCTTTTCTCTCGTTAGTGTGCTGCAAAACCAGCACCCAAAAGGTTAATTTTAGTTCTTAAAAGACTTGTTTTTCTTATCTGCCAAGTCAAGTCTGGGATTTAAAACTGGCCTTGGTCTATGAAGCAATAAAACACAAATGTTTAGATAGTAGTTCCTGGTGGGGTTTTCCGAGTGACCTGATCAAGCCATAACCCAACTACTGTAAATGGCCATAATGAGTATACAGGCAGTCCTCGGTTATCCGACACAATGCGTTACTCAAAATGGCGTTGGATAGCGAAACGTTGTAAAGCGAAACACGTTTTCCCATAGGAACACTGTTTAAATGAAAGGTTCTATTCCTGAAGGCATTTTTAATGCTAAAATACACAAAATATTTTACGCGGACAATAAGATATACAGCACACACAAATTATATAGTGCATATACTATATTATATATATATATAATATAACATAATATAAAAATATAATATATTATATAGTATAATCTAGTATAATATATATATTATATACACAAACATCTTTGCAAAGCGTCGTAAGAGCGTTGAATAAGCCGTTTTGGCGTTGTAAAAATGAACATAGGTATGCATTGCATAGCGTTGGATAAGCCATTCGTTGTAAAACGAGGACTGCATGTACACAGAAACAGCTACTCTGCCAGAACTCCATCTCCAAAGGGATCATAAAATTCCCCCAACCAGATGTGCAAACGTGACCAGGTTTATTTTGCATTTTCCTTACAGATTTACAAAAGAGAAGATATTTAGATGCGTGTCACGTACGGCACCCAGCTAGCAAGCGACCTGCATACGGCACAAGGGTTAATACTGACGCTCGCAAGCGCACCTACTCTTCACCTCCGCAAAGGTCCATCAAATGGACAATATCTCCTCTACAGGATCAAGAATCAATACACAACCCGCAAGCTGCCCCACTCTTCACCTCCACAAAGGTCTGTCAAATGAGTTCTATCTTTCCTCAAGCCGTCTATCATACCACCACAACGAACAGAACACAAGTGAGCACGTGACTTAGATATGCAACCAGGGTTGGAAATTACACAACTATAGCACTATACCTCAAACAAATCAAATATATAAAAAAACGCTTACAATCTATTGTAACAAACATACATTCAAGTAATATATCAAGAAAAAAGTTTAACAGTATCCACATAATTTATAAAGTCCTGCCGCCGTGAGACCTCTGGGATTATCCAAATCTCATATAAATAGTCCTTGCAAGTTAGAGTCCTCTTTGGTACTTTCACTCGGGCTCAATGCAACTCATGAAAAATATAAGAATGTAGAGAAAGTGTACAGTAACACACTAATCAGGGATAATGTCACCTCTATGTAAATAATAACACTAGATACTATTTCACCAAAATGCTCCAAAAATGGTGATGAAGATGACAATATATATGCATACACCACCACCAGACAGTTAACCTCTTACAGCTTGAATTGGTAATTAGAGTGTATCCCAATCAATTGTGATGTATCCTTTTACATAATAGTACACGTAAATTACACCGTGAATGATTACTAATAAAAATACACTCACAAATATGGAGTTTGATGATGAAAATTGCACCTCTGTCGGATGGATAAATCTCAGCAATATTATGTGGAAAAGAAAAATGAAAACATAGCACAGAACTGCTACATGCTAAAATTGAATGAAATAACATATAAAACAACCAGGGTTAATACACACGACTACTCTAGACAACACACCTTTCTCTTCCGCAAGGAACCAGCGAGTTAATATTAACCCCTACTCAACCACAAATCATATCAATTCACAGCCACCACCTGAGGGTATGCAAATATGATGAGATGTCAGATTAATATTTGCCAGGGCTCCAGGTCCCTGTTTATTATAGGAAAAAAACTATGCACTTTAACACACCAAAATCAGTTGGAGCAAAATGAGTCCGAATACGTAAAATACGCTCTCCAGAGAGTGCACCAGTTCATTGAGCCCAAAGCATTACTTATTCAATGTTTTAATACATACAGTTACAATAAAATGCAGAACAGCTTCTTAAAATAAAAGGGTAAAACAGACAGAAAATCCTATACCTTACAAATGCTATGGATTTTCCCCAGGGAGGCAGATGGATCACGAATATGAGAAATCAAGAATGTAGTCCTAAATTCGCCTTTGTTGAAATCTGATAATTATAATCTCTGCTCAGACTTGAATACAATGCTTTCCCCCTGTGGGAAAATAAGCGAGTCAGCTGGATAGCTAGATGTATTATCCCTTGTCACATGCGCATGTGTGTGCCGTTTGTGGCACCCTTCCTCATTACACAATCAAATAGATCAAACCATGGTAATAGGAGATTCTTTTTTTATAAAGTATTTTCAATCTCAGTAGCAGAAATCTCTAGAAATACAGTTCACCACAATTTATTTTCTTTACATTGCTGGAACAAGGGAACTATTGCAAAATTACACTACAGAGACCCCTGTGGTTTATGATATATTCCCTGAAGTATAAATATTTTAGGGAGCTGCCTTTAAGTCAATCAGTAACCAGCACCTATGAGGCATGTAAGCTGTCCAACGTCAACCTTGTGTAACGCTCGCGCTGCCCACAAACAAGACAAGACCCCGGCACGGAGGTGGGAAGGTATTACACCACACACCAGCAGCAGCAGAGGCGTGCCTGGAAGGCGGATAGTTTAGCGTAGCCGGGTCTGGGTTGGAGAGTGTAGGAGATGCGGTATACTTGCCGAGTTCCGGGATTGGGGAAGACAGAATAGTAGGGGTCCGTAAGCCGTGGTCTGGGATTGGAGAGAGCAGCGTAGTCCGAGTCTGTATGCCGTGCTCAAGGGTGGGAGAGATCGCCGTAGTCGAGGGTATGCCAAAGTCCAAAATCCAGAAGGGTCCACAAACAAGCCGAGTCGGTACACAAGAGGTTAACTACAAAGGAGAGAGCACTGCACAAACGAAGTGAGCTTCACGAGGCTATATAGGATTATGCTGAGCAAAGCATAGGAGGAAGCAGGAAGTATTGAAAGGCAGGACAGACCAATGGGGACAGGGGGCGGAGCGGAGGCGCGGCCCCAGCAGAGCTGGGATAGGCTGCAGGTAACAAGGCAGGAAGGAGAGACTTGCCACGCAGCTGGGGGTCGTCGCACGTCATCGCGTGTGCACGGAGAGACGAGCGACGCGTGCGGGAGTTGGGACCAGGTTCTGTGCGGCAGCTAGAAGAGCTGCAGGTGCGCGCGCGCTCAGTAATGAGCGGGGGAGTGCTCATGGGCAGGAACAGTGGCCGCGGCGGCAGCAGCAGCAGGTAAGGAGGGAACACGCCGCAAAGGACGTGTTTCCTGATTCCTTACACCTTGTAGCTGTCGTCTTCTTGCCGTCTTAGAGACTCTATTGTTTTGAACAAATTTCATTAAGTCGAGCAACACCCCAACCCTATGAGACAACTGGTTTCAGATCCAAAACAAAAGAAGGGTTTGACAAATAGAATTGTTGCTTTAACTATGACATTAGGTTTTAAACTCATCTTATCTGAATGAGAAAAAGGAAAGATTGAGAGCAGCATGTCAGTAATTGAACTTTCCTTCTGGTGTTCAAGAAATGAGATTCAGAAGACAGGAGGACTCTGATATTCTCTACTCTGCTATTCCTATCTCTTGAAATTATTTCTGCTGACATTCTGCTCTCAAATTCATATACAGTAATCTATGCATTTTTTGCTTCTTGGATTTAATACACTGCCAATGCAGTATGTTCTCCTGCAAAAGAGAAAGACAAAACTCTTCATAACACAGGGAGTCAATGTAAAGCAATTAAAATAAATATAAGTGCCTAAAAAGGTTCTGTGTTCTTCTGTGAGTCAAAACACAGCAGATCTACTCCAGTTCAGAACCTAACACAGGAAGGATACAAGTTCTGGTACAGCGGGATGAGAGATTTAAGAGCTCTGCTGGCATTGATAGCAGTTGCACGAACAAGGCCGGGGAGGATTTTTCCATTCACAATGGCTCCATCGAAGAGGGGGCCAAAAAATGGGACCTGAGCAGCATAAAAACAAGGCTATTAAATGACAAACAAAAAGGCTACTTCCCTTTAACTTTCACAGCGGCAGGATATAAAACATTATACTGTCAAGCAGATGTGAGAATAACAAAAACTATCAGGGCTCCTTTATATGCTAAAACGTGTAGATATAAGATTTATGATTTAATGCTGGGGTTAAGGTTATACAGCAGATTACAGAATCATAACCCTGTATTTGTCAACTTGTATCACAAGTTTTTGTATTTTTAAACACCAAATCACACTAATTGTGATATAAGATGATAGATATACTTGACATGTTATTGCTCTATATCATTTGAAATATTTGTGAAAAGTTTATCTTTTTTAAATGTATATATTTGTAAGTAGATTTAGACACTTTTGTAAGGAAATGTGGATATAACAGAAGAGAGGTGGACATGAGAGCCTGAGGCATCAATACATTAAGGTTCTTATGAAATCTGACCAGCTTTGTCCTGGCTATTGCATAAAGCACCTTTGGAATACAATTGCATTTTTATGACTATTAATGGTACAAATAACATGTGAACAAACCTATATAGGCCGAGAGCAACACCAATAACATTTGCATAAATTAGTTTGTTCAAATCACTTGGAGCAAGGGGGTCTCCCTGTCATAATGATAAGGCTGATATTTCTTTAACCAAACTGGGGAGAGTAATACACCTTTAACAATATTAACTTATTTATAACAAACAATAATATGCATCAGAATATAGTACAGTCGTCATGGCACTGAGATTGCATTTATTGCATAACTACAGAAAATCGACTCGATTAGTGCTACGCCCCCTCCCCCACGTTTAAATTTAGGGAGCATAAGAGACAATTTTAATGATTGAAATTAGTATTATCACTTTCCAATTCAATGACATTTAGTTTTACAGTACAATTAAATGTTAAATTCAACAGCATAACCATAGAGTTGTGTGAAAAAGAAAGTACACCCTCTTTGAATTCTATGGTTTTACATATCAGGACATAATAACAATCATCTGTTCCTTAGCAGGTCTTAAAATTAGGTAAATACAACCTCAGATGAACAACAACACATGACATATTACACTGTGTCATGATTTATTTAACAAAAATAAAGCCTAAATGGAGAAGCTACATCATGTGACTTGTTGTCATGGCGAAACATCACTGGAGAACCGGCTGAGAGCAGGTAAGGGAAGTTGCAGAGGCCTCATACCTCCCCCTGCATTTAATTTACATGCCTGGAGGAAGAGCGCAACCGCCAAGCCCCCCTACAAAATCCCTCGCTCCCCTGGGGGGTGCGCCCCCCAGTCTGCACACCCCTGACTTAATGCATGGCAAACATCCTGCATAAAAATATATCATATGCCCATACAAAGGAGCATGAGGCCATTACAAAAGACAGAGCAGTCTTATGCAAAGAAGGGTGTTGGTCTTTCTTCCATGTAGTAACAAAAGAGGGAAAGGGAGTAGGTGGTACGATACCTTTTATTGGACCAACAAGTAGTTGATCGGTTACAAGCTTTCAAACCTCTCAGGGTCCTTCATCGGGTAGGACCTAATAAAGAACCCCGAGAGGTTCGAAATCTTGTAACATAACAACTACTTGTTGGTCCAATAAAAGGCATCATACCAACTACTCCCTCTCCCTCCTTTGTTACTTGCAGTCTTATACGTCACTTGGGAATATATTTGTAAGGGTGTATGTCTTACTTCTGGCTTCTTCATTATCTGGATGCTGAACATGTGATTCTTCATGGGGTATATGACCAGGAGTACGTCCCCAAATTCAGTTGGAATGATTCCACGGCGGTAATCACGACTGTGCTCTGACCACACAATGTGTACCTCATCATTACCAAGGTGGCGAAGCTTTAAAGAGTAGAGAAACAATATAGAAAAAAAGAGAGGAGTCAAAAAGGACTGGGAGTTGCAAAGAGAACATGTCAGAATATTTGATTCACCAGGAAAAAGTTTATCTACCTCATTACATGAAGTCCTAGGAAGGCTGTCAGATAAATACAGTAATATGTATGAATGTGAAAAATAGTTTATGCTAATGGAAATTATTGGACATTTATAAATATATAGGCCATATTCACCAAATGGTGCTATGACCGAAGACACTTTCTGGGCCATAAAGTGTCTTTCAGAGTTGGAAGATGACTTATAGGATAGGGTCATATTAATTAAGAGCGGCTATCAGTTTATCTGCTTTGCGAGATATTTGCCCCTACATCTCAAATGCTCAGATTGTTTATTTACAGTAGATGTAGGCTAAATACAGACTAGCAAGCACTGCATCTTATCCCATATACATTTAGGATCAGGTAATGGAGAACAGGAACACCAAAAAACATTTTGGTAATGCTAATCTACTCCTCAAATCATAACAAATCTGGCCCGTCTCTGCACCCACACCTTCAAACACATCTCGGATGCTCGATTTGATTTGGAAGTAATCTGTACTTGCCCTTGCCCCATCCAGTAGAAAATACCTACTTCTCTTTGCCCCATCCAGGACAAATCCAAATTTTTACCTTTAACTCAGCACAAATCACTAGTTCTATATCCCTACCAGCAATAAATTACTATTTTATTAGCTAGAGACAGCAATTTGTGCAGAGTAAAAATACAAATGTGTCCTGGATGGGGCAAAGAGAAGTGGGTATTTTGTGCTGGATGGGGCAAGGGCAAGTACAGATTTTCTACTAGATCAAATAGAACATCTGAGAGATGTGTGAAGGCAAAGGGTGCAGAGACTAGAATGGTTATTGTAAAGATGTATCACGGTAAGTAGATGGGACTGTTGAATTAAACACCAAAATGGTGGTCAAACCGTAACCATGTCTACACAAGAGAATAGATATAATAAATACCACACACATCCAGTTTAAGAGCAGCTGTTGTATTAAGTTCAGCAGCAATTCTTGTTCACATCCCACATCAGGAAGACAAACATTGGGGGCAATCTTATAATTAAACCTCTTGACTTGTACCATTTCCCATTCCTCACTACACGACAATATTAAAAACAATTGAACAGATATATTTCCCATTAATGCTGCTCCAAGGATATGATCTCTCTCATATGCCTTGCTGTGCAACATCATTCTTTTATTTGGGCTCCTGTGATATGTCTTGTCATGTCAGACCTTTTACTAACCGAACATAAGAGAAATAAATGAAACCTGGAGGGAGGATCAAATGCAATTTTGATTCAATCAAGCGTTAATCTCTGGCGGTCACTTTGGCTTCCAGCACAGTGCTCTATGGCTGTTGTCTCCCCAGACACCTTCCCATGTCAAAGTGGACTGTGATGGGGTCATGGAACAGAAGCTACTCATCACGAGAGGGGCAAGAAAGCTGAAACTATGAACAGGTTTACAGAGGTGGTGGAAAATGAGGATTAAATTGCATAAACAAAATGGAACAATTATGTTATCCAGAATAGTAGCGCTAGCCTTTTGAGTTTGTGATGTGTGGCCAGTAAAATAAAGCATTTCAGGAATTTAGCTACCATTATTTATCAGAAAATACATTGGCATAGGAATCTCATCTTAAATATTCTACACAACAATAAAAACAGCATTTTGCCAGGTCACTGTATCAACTCTGTCTGCTCTGTAAAATGTAGATAAAGAACAGCCTTCAAGAAGAAAACTTAAAAATATGATTTTACATTGTCAAATTATTTTACCAATAGTCTTCGAAGACATCTGTTATCGTCAGGTTTTAGAACTGAAAGCCATCAAAAACAGCCTTACCCTTTATTTCTCTTACCCACTAATGAGGTCAATGGCAAATGAAAGTTGATTTGGAGCTGTAAAGCTGCATCTGTATACAGTATGGATGATGTGACAAAATTGTATGATATTCAGCATTATTTGCTTCAACGCAGAATGCATCTTCTAGGCTCTTTCTATATTTTAAAAGCAAAGTTGAGATAAGTGTCTCCTTGGGTACTGTGAGCTGATACTTTGAAAAAAAAGGAGTTCAATATAAAATACTTTTTGCATTGAGTTATGCCATGCAAAATAATTGCTTTTAATCAGTGTATCTTCCTGGCTTTGGATGCCTGCAATTGTTGCTTTTTGCTCTACAGTGTCTATTAAAGAGAACAGCCAGTCCAAATCGCATTATCTTGTCAAGTCACTATCTGAGCCTCTAGTATTCGCTCCTAGAATTACATATTAATTGTGGCTACATTATGCTTTGTTTTGCACTCCATATATTGCAGCACAAGCACAAATGGTGACAAAAGGATTGATTATGGTCCCAAATTAGGAAATTCTGCTAGCTTTGTTAACACCCCTTACATAAATAAGTCAATTGTCCCTTATACTGTAGCTGCATTATAAAGAATTAAGTTAAGGAATATCTATCCCAGATGGGGGAGTTTGAAGGAGTTTAGCACCGAAACACATTTTAAACCATGCTACATTATTACTAAAAAGATAAAAAAGAATTGTTGATTTGCTTGGCCAAAAAAGTGCTCTCCTTCACTCTTCAAAAATGATGGTTCTTCAATGACGGACTCTGGGATACAGCATACATCAATTGAGCCACAGAGTCACAGCTTTAGGTCGGTGACAGGCTCTATATCGAGGAATCTACATATAAAGGTTAATAACGATTGTAGAATTTAAAGCCTTAATACCTAGGTCTTCATACTGTTATCAAAGCAGTTCTAGGAATGATACTCAGGGTATCCTGTGACTGCTTTCTGAGACATCAGATCACAGAGAGAAACTCCTTTAGCTCTCTCATATTTAGGGTTGTCATGTGTCTGGTATTTGGGCACTCTCTCTGGACTTGGTGATCTGCCCAGGTTTTCCCAGAGCAGGTGGAAGCAGAGCTTAAGTTAGGAGGCTGGGCAGCTTCCTCCATCCTAATTGGCTGTGGCTGGGTAATGCAGCCAATCAGGTGGTGGTGTCAGGAGCCTGGGTGTGGAGCCAAGGAGAGGAGGAAACAGCATGGAGCGGAGAGAGGCGAGTCTCTGGGTTGGGTATATTTCTTCTGTTTTTTCCTGGTGTGTGTTTTCTGTGGCTGTTCTATGGGGTGAGAATGACAGGGAGGGTGGTGAGAGGATGAGGGGAAGGGGGGTGAGAGGATGAGAGTGTGGGAGGTGAAAATGAGGGTGATGGGAGGGTGTTAGGATGAGGGGAGGGGGTGAGCGGATGAAGGGAGGGGTTGTGAGCGGATAATGGTAGGGGGTGTGAGCGGATAAAGGGAGGGGGGATGTGCGGATGAGGGACGGGGCAGATGAAAGGATGAGGGGAGGGGGAAGTGAGAGGGGATGAGGGGAGTGGGAAGTGAGAAAGGATGAGGGGAGTGTCATGGGAGACCAGGTATTTATACCTTTTCACTGGGATCATTCACTGAGCAAAACAAGATAGTAAAACAAATTGTCATTTATTCCATAGAAACAGACGTACACACAATGGGTTAAAAAATACAAAAGAAAACACACTTGCTGGGTGTCTGGGCTACAAATCTAGACTTTCCTAGGTGAAATAAGAGGTAAAACAAAGTCTTTAGGTTGACCAGGACTTGGCCCGAAATGTCCTGGAACTCAAATCGGCATGAAGTTCCTGACGCCACCGCTGTATCCGCTCCAGAGATGCCGATATCCCTTGACTGGGAGATAGTACCAAACGTCCTGGCACTCTTTTCGGCTTGCAATCCTAGCCACGACCGCTACGTGCTATTCTCAAAACTTGGCCCCGAAAATTGGGACTTAGAAAATTTCTTGCCTTGAAATTTCTGAAGCCGGCTCACTGCTTTTGCTGCTCGAGCATCTTTTGGTGATTTCGAATTTGCCGCTGTTGTCTTGGCGCTTAGAATCGGAGTGAATCTCTCGACCGGATTGGTTGATGACTTTCTTATAGTATTTTAGCATAATTCAGGAAATACTTCAGTCAATCCCAGTGTGGGAGAAATCCTACCAGCCAATCAGAGTGTTGCCAGTCTATCCAAGCCGGGCAAGCACGGATTCGGACAAGGGCATGCGCCAACTTGGCACCTCTGTCACCTGTCAGTCAGAAGCCACCCGCAGAGTTAGGCTCCTCAAAGTCTTGGCTGGGCAAATGGTAGTCCAGTGACTTCCATTCATCCCAGGACGTGAGTACTTGAGGCTAACTCCGCTGCCCAAATGGCAACCTCTGACGCTTTCATGTCTGGGACCCGAGCAGACTTGGTGGCACCAAGCTTGGTAACCATATGATCTCTCGGAACCGTGGACCTGGAAGTCCCCAGCCCATAACAACGTACACAAGCATCTGTACTATTAAAACATTTTGAAACAAAATATACCTTCCCATATTTTTTCTAAGTCCCAAGGTAGAATGAAAAAAACACTTAGGTTCATTCTCAGGGCTGTATCTCAATCCCTTTGAAAACCGGACATGGTTTCATAAAAACCCTTGCAACCATATATATGGTTGGAGAACCCCCAGAACCTCTATACTGGTTGTGGGTAACCGGGCATTGAACTGGGGATCCCTGTTACTGGGGGGACACGGTACCATTCTGGGGATACCTTACACGCCTATTCTCCGCTTGCCTTTCTGGTCTGTGCTGAAGCAGGGAGTTCTAGCAGTGAGTCACGAAAACATTTTGAGAGCAGGATTTGACCGAAGCCATGTGTCTACATGAACCCGGGCTGCCTGACCTGACACCCGGGTACATTATTGGAGCGCCCAGCAATACTGGACCCCGACTATCTAGGCACAATCTGATAAGACTTTGTCTGCAAAATCCCCCCTGAAACTCATAGCCTAGCAATCGCTGCTTGCTGGCACCCCATGAAAGGTAAAACACATATAAATTATTTGTCGCACAATCACATACATTTCATGTACGACAAATGGGTCCAAGACCTGGCATGCTAAACCCCACAATGTGGCTCATAGGTAACCAGCCGGGCATAATACCTTTATTGATGGCCTGGTTATCCCCTCACCGTCACAGGGGGGGGGGGGTGGTGTGAGAGGATGAGGTGAGGGGGGAGTGAGAAAGGAGGGGGGAGTGAGGGAGGATGAGGGGAGGGGTAGTGATAAATACATTCAGATGTCAATATCTCTATATTTATCATTTAATTATAGAAATGACACCGTCTATTACCTACATTTATCTCTTGATCCATTCAGTTATAGAAGATCACATCCTGTGCATCATCTCTAGAAAAATGACAGGCTTTGCACCTCAGTACCAATGACGAACTCATATTGCAGTTTACGGCTACAGTACTTTGACTTTATAAGCTGATAAACAGCTACACTTATCAGTAAATATTGAGCTATTGTGACTAAATAAAAATAGATAGTGTTCAGACAACAAATGGACATTTTGTGTAGGAAAGAATAGTTACTGATTAAAAACCTCCCGAAAAAATAAAATAACACACACAAACACACACGGGAAAAGAAAATGTTTCTAATGTATAACTTTCTCACAGATATTTTAACGTAATGATGATGAAAACGAGCTCTTCCTCTTTCCTTTAGAAGCCAGGCTTGAGAGTAGGATTCATAACATGCAGCTACCGCCTCAGGCAGGACCAGTGCCCAATACTCCATTCTGCTAATTTAATTAGAGGCACTAAACTCCATGCTGAGGTCAAGCAGCTTCCACTTCCTGCAACCTCAGCTCTTCAGTCTGTGCTCATTAATGTTTCCACTGACTGGATTAACACCTCTGAAGGAGCCAGGGAACAGCTTAATCTCTCAGTGTGCACCCTTAACAAAAGCAGAAGCTCAGAGACCCTAACCGGCTAGCAGTAAAGTGGAATTTATTACATTAATCAGAAACAAATACTTGTGCAGGGTGCTTGGTTAAGGTTTAGCAGAGTTGGAGCACAATTATAATTTAAAAAAAAAATCTAACAGTCATAATTCTGAAGTTATGGCACGCAAATATTTTATCTGAAAATACCAGGACAAGTTATTTAACTCAAATGTTAAAACGAGAACACAAGGCAATGAGTCAAGTCATGCAAAAGAAGTTACAACAACATAAAATGGTCTTGGTGCCTTGGAAAACGCACACATGTGGGTACAATGTCGCCAGAATGTTTTGGTGCATTATCAATAACAGAGTATCAATAGTGTCAATAATAATAATAGGACCAATAACTACTACAATGGTGTTGGAAGACCCCATTATTATCGTGCATATACTTTGGGCCTAAGAAACAGATGGCTACTATACATGACACACCACCGGTATAAATATCAAATGAACAGTAGCACTTCTAGAAAGTGCGACAGTGCCCTTCTGGCGCCATCACGCGGTAAACACTATTGACATCAACTGGGCTTTTTGTGTAGTAGCACCGGATTGGCCTATCGCACATTGTAGAATAAGAGCCATTGTCTGATAAAGGAGCAACTTTGTCGCTTACCTTCTTTGTCAAACAGTCATCAGAGTCCGAAAGCATCCGTGTGGAGACATGAAACATAACTTCAACAGTGGATGTGGCAAAGTATGGTGTGGTAAGCCCAGTGCTCTTGTTTCGCTGAAGTCCTCCCAGGAAGCCGCAGTGATTGGACAGATTTACCTGAAGACAGTACGCACATCACTTGCAAGTCCCGTACCTCATAACGACTGAACCCTGTTATTTATGGGTTCTCCTTAGTGTGGTTAAACACAGAGGAGGTAATTCATTGAATTGCGATACTGCCAAATGGAGGACTACCTCACAGATGTTATTTTTCTGTGCGATAGTTTCCCGATTGCCAATAACATGGTTCAATTAATAACTCCATGCAGTAAAAGAAAAGACAGACTGATTGGCGACAGGCAAGGGGATGGGGGTTGGGAAGAGTTGAATCAAGCTGAGAAAGGATTGGGAAAAATCGTTCCCACCACGGCAAATGGTTAGGATTAATCCCTTGCAGTAAAGGGATGGGTTGGGAAAAGTTGTGATCAGCCAAAGGAAATGTTGAGAAAAGTTGCATACATGCAATGGACAGGTTGGAAAAAGTGACTTGCTGTCAAGGGGTAGGTTGGGAAGATTTGGACGCAGTCCGTGGAAAGTTGAGCAGAGTTGCAAACAATCAAGTGAGTGGGCAGTAGAATTATAAGTAAGTTAAGACATGGGCAGGTGTAATTGGAGTAAAATAATGTATATAAGATGTTTAGTGTGTTTGTACCTCCCATCCAAGACCAGCAATAAAGTCCTCATAGTCCTCACTGCCACCAGTGTTTGAAAGGATTGAGTGCTTGTCCTCCTGACCATCTGCAACGTAGAACACTGCAATTTTGTGTGTTTCACGGCTATTGGAAAGAAGAATCAAAAACAGTTTTAGTTCCATCAAAGCACGCCCACGGCACACAATGGTCATTGTGTTACATATATGCTGTAATTATTTTATTGGTATTTTAAAAAGTGTATATTTTGCTGCAGATGAAGGAGGCAGATTATGTTTGTTAACCGTTGCTTTCATGGAGTTGACTGCTACAACTGGATGCGATAAGCTAAAATAGATATAAATTAATGTGAAGCTAATAAGGGGTTCTAATAGCATACAACAATATCATAACTTTACTTACAATTGTGCAACAAGTACATAACATTTGTTTAAATACATATTGTGTTGATATCTGATAACGTACTCAGTTTTATTTGTCAAGCATTTCAAGTGAAGAAACTGCGAGTTGGAAGGGACCAGGGAGAGAGGAGGTTGGGGGCACAGGGTAAGTCCCTGCGGACCGCACGTTGCCCATGGGCCGGCTATTGCCCACCAGTTATTTAGTAGGTTGCATGACACTACCTGTAATTTGTATCCAGGCCCAACACGAATCCTTACAGGGTATTTTGATGTAATCAGTCCAGTATTTGACGAAATAGTATACAGTACTGCTCTTTGCAAACTCATCTTTTTCCAGAACCGCTGAAGGAAGCATTCATCAGACCACTTCTAAAAACACCTCAATGCATGGCCAACCACAGGCCTATATCAAACCTTCCTTTCCTAGGTACGTTTACTGAGAAAGTGACACGATTTTTTGGGTGGCATACAGCACTACATGAGAACAAATGCCAATCACTATATATAAAATGATACTCAAAGTGGTGCACGAATGTATGTAGAATCTCCCCTAATTCTCTCAACATAAATCAAATGTAACATGTGTGACTCATGCAAATATAAAAGATAACAAATGTAATTATGGATTGCCAAGTCTGCACATGGGCACTCTGGCTGGAATAGCCATTGTGATCTGGTTAAATGTCAATATTTTTCTATTTCGACTGTTGCATGTCACTATATATAAACACATACAGTACAATACAATGCTTCCTTCTCATTGATGTACTTACTACATGTGTACATTATTGGAGTATTTCTGAGCAAGATTTTTTTCTCTCTTGAATTCTCTTTCAATCATCACGTATAGTATTCTAAATAGCTAGCACGTTATAATACGGCTACAGGAACTTTAAAACATACTGTATCATAATGCTTCTTTATCGCTCTTGCATAGGAGGGGGAGAAATTTGTTCTCACCATTGCCTGGAGTCCAAATTTCGCAGCTCCCGAAGTAGTTTCTCGTTTTTCTTGAGGAGGTGAAAGTTTCTCCTGGAAAACAGTGCATTTACTGCTTGATCTGATAATGGTTACCTAGCACCCAAATCATACAAACTTTCATTGGTAGTAAAGATGATTATTATTATGTAATGGTCAACCACAACCCAGAGGGGCAACCACAAGGTCATATGGCTAGAATCATAGGTGAAAATGTATATCATTTCCCCTGTAACTTCTCGCACTTCATGTCAATATTACCGTCCGTGATAATTCTTTGTTGTAACTTAAAAACACATTTATGAATATTTTTTTCCCCCCTTTACAACAATTGTAAAACACGAAAAGGAACCCTGAGAGATTGGGAAATTGTAATTTCTAGGTCTGTTTAACAGAAGGTATCAAATATCTTATAATTATTTATATTACTTTTTTCACATTTAAAAAGGCACAAATACTGCTAGTACTTCTCTCCTCCCCAATTATAAGACTGCAAGCTTTGTTGTACATTGTAGCGGACCTTACGCACCCCGTTAACACTGGTGTCATATTAAACAGGAACGGAATTGAAAATAAAAGCTAAGGAAACTAGTTATTTTGTTTATAATGTTGAGTTACCCCGGGGGGAGGGGGGGGGGGGGGGGGGGTGAACGTTCTATTTTACTATATGAGATATAGATATAGTAGATATATATATATATACACATACATATATACATATACATACATACATATACACACACACACACATATATATATATATACACAGACACACGCAAGAAATTCTGCACAAAGGAAAAAGCATTTTAATGACTGATTTTGGGATGGCTTCTTCAAGTGGTTTTCACTATTTCATAAACAAACCAAAGTAAGGTAGATATTCAGCATAATACTTTTTTGCTACTGTATAATATACAGTATGTAAGGTGCTCAAACGTTAAAGTTCAATAAAGACACTGTGGAGTCAAGAGATTCCACATGTAATACGTATAGGTCCCCGGGTACAGACTATAAGATCCCTAAATATACACAGTAAAATAGGGAGTCAAAACCACAGCATAAATCTCAAACGCGCGTCGGGTGTTCTTTCCGACTGCGAGGCGGTGCTTGTACTTCAGGGACAAAGCAGACGGCTAACTATGGAGACACATCGTTGCTAAAGACATGAAGCAGCAGTATCACAGATGTGAATGATAGTCTTTGTAACTACTGTATGTACTTTGTGGTTGCTATTTACTCTCACCAGCAGATCCGGCAATTCATATTGGATCTCTAAGTATCAAACACTTGTTCCCATCACTATTTACGGATTATTTAGGACTTTTTTTTTTTTAGGTCAACTGATTACAATAACGTGATCATTTTTATTATTATTTACTCCGGGGTGTGCAAACTATTCGCCCTGCGCTCCCCCTGTCTGATCTCCCCCCCCCCCCCCCCCAGGTGCTCGCGCCCCCCTACCTTGCTTTCCGGCGTGCGGGGGTCATGTGACGTCACGCCATGTCACACGTCACAAAGCCGGCTGAATCAAGGTAAGTAGAGTGTTCCAGAGGCCTCACGCCATCCCCCACATTAAATTAAAGGCCTTGGGGAAGAGCGTGGGGCCTCTGCAACCGCCCACGCCCCCCAGAAAAATCTCCCCCAGGTTTGCGCACCACAGATAACATGTTTGTATTGAGATCTATGTACTGTTTGATGTTGTGGTTTTGACTCATACTATGCATGCTATATTTAGGGATCTTATATATACTCTGTACCTGGTACTTATACGTATAACGTGTGGAATCTCTTTACTCAAGTGTCCTAATGGACTTTACTTTTTAAGCATTTTACATATGTTATATGATTGGTGATTTATTGATTCCTCACTCCGGTTTATTTGTTTTTAATTATGTTTTAACTTTGTGGCCGTCTTGTCCTTTTATAGGAAATGTAATAAGACATTGTTATATTTGATTTATTTCTCCTCAGACTTTGTGTCAACATACAGTATAGCAGATCTGTGTCCCCACATATAGAAGATTTCCCTGCCCATCCAGCCTTCGTGTCTGGGTTTATATCATTCTGGTATCTACTTTATATATTTTGTGGAACAGCCGCCTACTTCATACTATGTGATTTCTTAGTATGGGATACCATTATTAGTACTAAGGGTTGATTACGTACAATGATAGGCTTCTTTGAGGAGTGCATCATTGGTGCTTATTTTGTGCCCAATGCAATTTTGTCTGAAGCTGCCAATCAACTTCTATTAACTTGGTAGAGGTCAAGTCACTATTTCCCTGTACCTCAAGCACCAGAATTAGACTGTATATTGTAGTCTACAGGGCTTTGACTTGTCTAAAACATTCTATGTGCAGTGTTTCATACCGTACACTGTAATACTAGACAATAAATATCATTATTATAAAAATAGATAGACAAGCTGTCAAATCTACAGTCAAAAATCCATGAAGCGTGCCAGAGGCAGTCAGTTTACAATATCTAAACGCGTTAGATGTCATCTCAAATACAATTTAAGTTTTAAAGTGAATCTGTTACCATTACTTTGTGCAGAGTTGGCTGATCAGCATCTTACAATCTATGACTTAATACCATTATCTACCTTAGACATCAAAAGAACATTGTAAGCACTTAAGTGCAGGAACTCATTGCGTTGACAAAACTTTATAGAATTACATACACTACAATACTATATGGAAAAAAAAACCATATTACTAGTAATATGAATTGTATGGTACATATTAAACAAAGATCCAACGGGAGAAAGGATAACACTACAGTACATTCATTTCTAAATGTGTGACCTTTCACAAAAATAAAAATACAAGTGAAGCAGCACTGGGGACACACACATAGAAAGTAAACATGATTTCGATTAAAATAATTTTATCAGGATATTTTACCAGAAGATTAAGTGGACTGTGCAAGTTGAATCCGGAGGGGTTAAGTGGTCTTGGCAGAAAATGAATGTTGTGTGTGTAATCAACACCAACATTTTACCCATAAAAGACAAAATATTTTGTTTCTTTCCTCTGGGCCAATAGAAATATAGTATGAACATTTCAATCAATTAGAATTTAACCAAAGGTTTAAACTCCATTGACATGTCCCTTTTTTGAAACTCAAGTACCATGTTACTATGTATGTTAACCATTACGACAAACCTCTAGGTCTTGCAATGCTATGGGTTTAATGTTATATAAATCGTGATAAACTCCTATTACGCAAAGGCTTTTTGAATCCCAGTTTTCTGCAAACCACTCAATTTCATGGCAAAACTCTGACCACTATTTGTTAACATCTTTGAATACGACTTTTTTACATGAACAAATATTCTCATTTTATTCTGATTTTTAATTCCCGTTACTGTAATTGGGCCATATTAAGGGACAGGACCAAATATATGCCCATTTTACTATATGCAATTATGTTTTTTTTATTCAACATATGTAACTTCAGTTCCCAGAAAAGCAATTCTAAAAATATTGCTTTCATAGGTCTTACGTAAAAAATATTTTAGCTGGAACTATACCTTAAAAGGTGGCAAATAAGGTAACATTTTGCTTACAAAGACAGATCCCTACACCCAACACCCCATTTACCTCTTTTCCCAGGAGTTCATGCCAAGGATGCTGAGCAGTAGCCTGGAGTAATAGAAGGCAGACTGGGGTTTTTGGTTGGTTGGCTCCTCTTGAGGCATTGCTCTCATGTGGAGGTTACTACAATGTTTTTCCACAAACTCAATTTCTTCGGCACTCTGCTTCAGAATTGCATTGCTGACCTCATTCTCCAGTTTTTCTGAGAAGCAGGCAGGTGGTGGGGAGGGCACATTGAGAGGGACGCCAGCTCTTTGTAGGCACTCAGGTCCTGTGGCTCCGAGATACTGCAGAAGGCAGTCAAGAGCATCCTCCTCATCGGATAGACTGTCCCATAGGGGCAGAGCTTCCCTGCCTCTCCTCCGCGACTGAAGTGACAAAAATTCCTCTGTTTCACGTTGGGTAGATAGCCGTTCTTCTTCTTGATTGACACAAGGAGGGAAAGCAGGCCGGGGTGAAGACCACCGAGACTGTTGAACACAGAATGGGAGTGCAGGGCCATACAGAATGGAGGACTCCCAGCTGTACTTGCCAGAAAGGTCCCGCATGATGATGCGGACTGTCGAGCTAGCAGAAGAAAGGTCCTCACCTGGAGGTAGCTTCTCCTCCGACTGGATCTGCAAGCAGGACACCAGGGTAGTGCTGTTGAGCACAAAAAACTGCAGGTTAGGGCTCTGGAAGAGCTTTGGAGAGAGGTCAGAGCTCTCGCTGAATGGATTGTCGTGATTTTCGCAGATCTGGCTAGTCAGCATTGCGGGGTCTCCACTCATCGGATAGTGGCCCAGGTGGTTCACGAGGTGTGTGATAACTGTTCGTGCTGCTACTGGGATCAGACCCTGCTGCTTTGGTGTTTTCACTGGAAAGATAACAGAGGCGAGAGATCATGCTAACCACAAACACCAAATGTCACAATTGCATATAAACATTACTTAATTGGATCGAGAACAATAATCTTAAACTACCAACACAACCTCATTTAATGATTACAATTTGTCTCAAGTTGCCTGCTGAATCAATCCACACATCAGATATGGCACAAGTAAGCACAGCACAAATCTTGTGAAGTGATACACTTGCAGTGATCTTGGCCAGTTTTGCAAATGTGTCAGAAACCTCCAGAATGACTGTGAAAGTTGGTGCTTCTCTCAAAATACTTATCACAAATGCGTTCTGCGACAGACTTTGTAACTGTGCACATTTCTTTAAAACATTTGTGAAAATGTTCGTGATGCGAGTGACACATTAACACAGCTCTAATCAAGAATTAAAAGCAAGTGTGTGCTCAGTCACACCTAAACGCATCTACTTATAATACACTTCTTCAGTTTCATTTACCATTTACCTGATTAGTTTCAAAGATGGGTAAAATTATAAAAACAAATCTACTGTAATTTAAAAAAAAAAAGTTTTATTCTCTTTCCTGAATTAATGGGTACGAAACGAAACGTCTGTGACATCATCAAACAGTGAAGAAAATAAAATGTCAGGGAGCCCGACATATCGCAAGAAGAAATGACCATCGTTGGAGATTGATGGTACTCAACTGGATTCCAAGGGTAATTAAGAGACCAAGACGACGACTACAACCAAGAAGGGGGATGATATAAAATTTGTTGGAGCAACTTAGAGAAGAGGCTTGTAACTGCAATACCTGGAAGATCATTGGGGAGGCCCTTCATCCAGCAGTGGATCGACAAGGGATGAAAAGGATGGTGATATACAGACGAGACCACGAGTATTCTAAAGTTTGCCTTAAAGCTGCAGTTCAGTCTTTTTTTTTTTTTTTTTTTTTTTTTTTTTTTACTTCAATAGTTTCATGTGGGCAATCTCTACTTACCTAAAGAACTGCATAGCTGCCGGTCAATTAGTTCTCCGTGTATTGATCGGCAAAGTTTGGCGACATCTTTAAATATGGGGAATGTAAATGGTTGCTATAGCAACAAGCATGCTTTTAAAAATATAATACAAGAAAATTGGTCTTTCAAAATTGTTTTTTTTTTAAACAGAAAATGCTAAAAGTATTTTTTCTTACTACAGAACTGATTTATTAAAAAAAAACCACACATGTAGGATATTGCCTGAACTGCAGCTTTAAACAAGCCTGGTTACATTCTGGGTATGTGCTGGTTGTAACCTGGCTAGTTTAAGGCAAGTTGAAGGGATTTCTGCATTGACTAATGACCCATAGGATTAACACAGCAGGGTCCCTGGCAGTTCCATTCAGTTTGAATGGGACTGCCAGGGACACCCGCTGTTAATCTGGTGGGCCATTAATCAATGCAGAAATGCTGGGTCTAGTTTAAGGCAAGTTTAAGGCATGTATCCAGCATGTACCTGGGTCTTTTTGGCGATTGCCACTGGTTTGTGTTAGAATAACCGTGGGCACTACAGTATGGACAGAATGTTATAGAATAAAGCAGCATAATCAGCACATTCAAATTGTGCTTTCATTAATTGTTGAATGATCATGCAAGCAGAAATATCTTGTCAGTGATTTCTTAATGTTGTACTGGAACGGTGTGGAAATTATGCAAATTGATACTTTTCAGTTGTTTTACTTGTAATATCTTATGTTTTGTTTGTCTTATTGAAAGTTTAACAATCCACTTTTGCATTCTTTGTTGGTCTATGACAAGGAGGCTTTATGCATAAGTCACCATCATTCTAAAAGAGGAAAACCGAATAATAATATCAAGTCTGTGTAGCAAGAGAAAGCTTTCAAACTTCCAAAATGTTTTATTAAAAGTACTTAATCTTATACTGTGTGCTCATTTAAATGTAATTTCCCAGAATCCTTGCTGCAGTGGAAGCACTGTATGCCAAGAGATAATGGCGAAAAGCAGGGTTGCAGACCTGCTTGAGATATGTGCTCACATGTAATATTTTTATTTGCAAATCTTACAAGAAAATAGAATAAAATAAATGTCCCTTCAAGATTTCCCCAGTATTTTTCAACATATTCGTAAATTATGGAATAAATAACATGGTGGGAACATTGGCACGACAAAATAATTTGCAGAACACAATAAATAAGAAATCTTAATGCACTGCAAAAAACACTCCAGAAAGATTACTCCTTACTAGTAGCAAATGACAGATGAAATGCTACATTACATAGTTACATAGTAGATGAGGTGGAAAAAATATATGTCCATCGAGATCAAACTATGATAAATGTAGACAACATATACTTATTCTAGATTTACTTTGTATTGATCCAGAGGAAGGCAAAGAAAAAAGCCCCAGTGAAATATCCAATCATGCCTCATCATTAATAAATCTGGTACTCAAATGGATTTTGTAAAACAAATTGCACCACATCAGGTCACAGATTTTCTGTTAAGCAAATTTACTCTATGCTGCTTAAAACTTAGGGACCACTTTCTTATTTAATATTATGTTTCATATATTGATGAATATGTACAGTATGAAGGCCTGTCTCTAAACTTTACAGGCAAAATATATCCCTGCGTCTAACATCTATGTTAGTGACCTCACATAATTGCTCAAAGTGACAATAGTTTTAGACTAGATTCTCACACTTCATACAGTATATAGTGTGACTTAATTTAAAGAATTGAGGACTTACAGTAGAATCAACAAATGCTGCGCTTATAGTGCTGGCGACTGCGACGTCGCGCAGCAGCAAGTACATGCAGTCCGTCGCGGGTGCCCATAGTGGACGCAACGGTGCTGCAGAGCGTCAGAGAGGTTGCGATCGCCTGCAGCCAAAGGATTTTGACTTTCCCGGCGATTGCTGCGTGTCGTCGGCGGCACGTGAGCGGTTCAGCCAATGAGGGGGAACCGCTCAGGGCCACGCCTCCGCCACGCCCCGTCGCCCACCCTAGGACTCCTGCACCAGAGTGCAGGAATCTCAATAGCTACGGCGACGGATGACGTCACGTACCCAGCAGTATAAGCGCAGCCTAAGATGACCCTGGACTACTTACTACCCTGTGAGCCAATGAGAACTTGTTGTTGCTCTGACAGCTTTGGTTTTCTATCATAAAGACCATCTAGGATTTGTAATCTTCAGTGGTCAATACTTTTGAAATACGATCTCCTTGTTTCATTGCACACAGTTCTGCACTGGGAAACCTACCCTTCTCCTACCCCATTTATACTACCAAGAAAAAAAGCTGTGTGTGCTGTGCATGCGCATAGGAAGGGAAACTTCTTTGACTTTTGTCACAGAAATTGTATTTGTGTTGGTGATGTTTTAATTATAAATCAAAATACAATTTCATTGACAAAACGCAAATAAATTTGACTTAGAATGCGCGTGCTCGGCACACATCCCCTGTATTAGCTATTTGCACTAAGTGTGAATTCCTCGTGTGTGCGTGTGACTGTGCGTGTGACTGTGCGTGTGCGTGTGACTGTGCCTGTGCGTGTGCGTGTGACTGTGCGTGACTGTGCGTGTGCGTGACTGTGCGTGTTCGTGTTACTGTGCGTGTGCGTGTACCTGTGCGTGTGCGTGTGACTGTGCGCGTGACTGTGCGTGTGCATGAGCGTGTGCGTGTGACTGAGCGTGTGCGTGTGACTGAGCGTGTGACTGAGCGTGTGCGTGTGACCGAGCGTGTGCGTGTGACCGAGCGTGTGCGTGTGACTGAGCGTGTGCGTGTGACTGAGCGTGTGCGGCATCAAGAGCTCCCCCGCATCTGATAGCCTGTCCTCCCGATATGTGGCAGGAGCTTCCCTGCCTCTCCTCCTTCCGCGAACTGAAGTGACCAAAAGTCCTCTTTTTACACGTGGGTAGATACGTCCGTTCTTCTCTTGATTGACACGATGGGAAAGCAGGCCGGGTGACAAGACACCGAGACTGTTGAACACATGGAATGTGCGCATGCCATACAGATGGGGACTCCCCCCAGCTGGTACTTGCCAGAAAGTCCCTCATGATGATGTCGGACTGTCGACTAGCAGAAGAAGGTCCTCACCTGGAGGTTCTTCTTCCGCCGCCTACTGGATCTCAAGCAGGACACCAGGGTATGCTGTTGAGCACAAAAAACTGCAGTTTGGGCGCTGGAAGAGCTTTGAGAGAGTCATAGCTCCTCTCCGAATGGATTGTCGTGATTTTTCGCAGATCTGGCTGTCCAGCATTGCGGGTCTCCCACTCATCTCGATATGCCCAGTTGGTTCACGAGGTGTGTGATAACTGTTTCGTGGCTGCTACTGGATCATAACCCTGCTGCTTTTGGTGTTTTTCACTGGAGATAACGAGGCAGATGATCATGCTTAACCACCAACGACCAAATTCACAATTTGCATATAACATTAACTTAATTGGATCGAGAACAATAATCTTAAACTACCACACACAACCCATTTAACTGATTACACCTTTGTCTCAGTTTGCCTGGTCCATCCACACATCATATCATGGCCAAGTCAGCACCGCACAAATCTTGTTGAAGTGATACAACTTGCAGTGATCTTGGCCATTTGTTGCAAGTGTCGAAAACCTCCAATGACTGTGAAAGTTGGTGCTTCTCTCAAATACTTTCACAAAGCGTTCTTCTGCACAGACTTTGTAACTGTGCACATTTCTTTAAAACATTTGTGAAATGTTCTTGATGGCGAGTGGACACATCACAGCTCTATCAAGAATTAAAAAGCAAGTGTGGTGCTCACACCACCTAACGCATCTACTTATAACCTTCTTTCTTCATTTCATTTACCATTTACCTGATTAGTTTCAAGATGGGTAAATTATAAACAACTCTGTAATTTAAAAAAAAAAGTTTTATTTCTCTTTCCTGATAGAGGTACGAAACGAAACCGTCTGTGACCATCATCAACAGTGAAGACAAAAATTTCAGGAGCCCGCAATGCAAGAAGAATGACCATCTGGAGATTGATGGTACTCAACGGATTCCAAGTGTGATTAGAACCAACATAGACGAACGACTACAACCCAGAAGGGGGATGATATACAATTTGTTGGAGCAACTTAGAGAAGAGGCTTGTAACTGCAATCCTGGAAGATCATTGGGAGGCCCTTCATCCACATGTTCGCCAAGGGATGAAAAGGATGTGATATACAGACGAACCACGAGTATTCTAAATTGCCTTAAACTGCAGTTAAGTCTTTTTTTTTTTTTTTTTTTTTTTTTTTTTTTTTTTATTCTTCAAATAGTTTCAGTGTGCATCTCTACTTCACCTAAGAACTGGCATACTGCCGGTCAATTTAGTTCTCCTGTATGATCGGCAAAGTTTGGCGACATCTTTAATATGGGGAAGTAATGGTTGCTATAGCACAGCAACGCTTTTTAAAAATAGAATACAAAAAATTGGTCTTTCAAATTGTTTTTTTTTAAAACAGAAAATCTAAAAGTTTTTTTCTTATACGAACTGATTTATTAAAAAAAACAACCACCACCTTGTAGGATATTGCCTGAACTGCGCTTTAAACAGCCGGTTACATTCTGGGTATGTGCTGGTTGTACCTGCTAGTTTAAGCAAGTTGAAGGGTTTCTGCATTGACTAATGCCCATAGATTACCACAGCAGGGTCCTGGCAGTTCCCATTCATTTGAATGGGACTGCAGGACAAAACCCCTGTTAATACTGGTGGCCATTAATCAATGCAGAAATGCTGGTCTAGTTTAAGTGCAATTTTAAGGGCATGTATCCAGCATGTACCTGGGTCTTTTTGGCGATGCCACTAGGTTTTGTGTTAGAATAACCGTGGGCACTACAGTATGGACAAATGTTTATAGAATAAAGCCAGCATAATCAGCACATTCAAATTGTGCTTTCATATTTTATGATCATGCACAAAATATCTTGTCAGTGATTTCTTAATGTGGTACTGGAACGGTGTGGAAATTAAGGCAAATTGATACTTTTCAGCTTGTTTTACACTTGTAATATCTTATGTGTTGTTTGTCCTTATTGAAAGTTTAACATCCACTTTTGCATTCTTTGTTGGTCTATGACAAGGAGGCTTTATGCATAAGTCCACCATCATTCTAAAAGAGGAAAACCGAATATAATATCAAGTCTGTGTAGCAAGAGAAAGCTTTCAAACTTCCAAAAATTTTATTAAAAGTACTTATATCTTATACTGTTTTGCTCATTTAAATGTATTTTCCCAGAATCCTTGCTGCATGTGGAAGACTGTATGCCAAAGATAATGGCGAAACGGGTTGTCAGACCTGCTTGAGATATGTGCGCACATGTAATATTTTTATTTGCAACATCTTACAAGAAAATAGATAAATAAATGTCCCTTCAGATTTCCCCCCAGTATTTTCAACATATTCGTAAATATGGAATAATACATGGTGGGAACATTGGAGCACACAAATATTTTGCAGAACACAATAATAAATCTTAATGCACGCAAAAAAACACTCCAGAAAGATTAATACTCCTTACTAGTAGCAAATTGACAATGAAATGCTACATACTAGTTACATTAGATGAGTGAAAAAATATATGTCCATCGAGATCAAACTATGATAAATGTAGACAACATATATCTTTCTTTTTACTTTGTATTGATCCAGGAAGGCAAGAAAAAAGCCCCAGTGAAAATATCCAATCATGCCTCATCATTAACTAATCTGGTACTCAAAATGGATTTTGTAAAACAAATTGCACCACCATCAGGTCACAGATTTTCTTTAAGCAAATTTACTCTATGCTGCTTAAACTTAGGGACCAACTTTCTTATTTAATATTTTTCATATATTGATGAATATGTACATTAATGAGCCTGTCTCTAACTTTCACGGCAAATATATCCCTGCGTCTAACATCTATGTTAGTGACCTCACATAATTGCTCAAAGTGACATAGTTTTAGACTAGATTCTCACACTTCATACAGTTATATTGTGACCTTAATTTAAATTGAGACTTACAGTAGATCAACAATATGCGCTTATATGCTGGCGACTGCGCTCTCGCACAGCAAGTACATGCAGTCCGTCTCGGGTGCCCATAGTGGAACGCAACGGTGCTGCCGAGCGTCAGAGAGGTTGCATCCCGACCTGCAGCCAAGGATTTGACTTTCTCCCCGGATTGCTGCGTGTCGTCGGCGGCACGTGAGCGGTTCAGCCATGAGGTAGGAACCGCTCAGGGCCCACGCCCTCGCCACCACCCTTCGCCCACCCCTATGGACTCCTGCACCAGAGTGCGGAATCTCAATAGCTACGCTACGCGATTGACGTCACGTACCCAGCAGTATAAGCGCAGCCTAGATGAACCTGGACTAACTTACTACCCTCCGTGAGCACTGAGAACTTGTTTGTTTCTCTGACAGCTTTGGTTTTTCTATCATAAGACCATCTAGAATTGTAATCTTCAGTGGTCAAATACTTTGAAATACTATCTCCTTGTTTCATTGCACACAGTTCTGCACTGGAAACCTACCCTCTCCTACCCCCATTTATACTACCAAGAAAAAAAAAGCTGTGTGCTGTGCATGCGCATAGGAAGGGAAACTTCTTTTGACTTTTGTCACAGAAATTGTATTTGTGTTGTGATGTTTTAATTATAATCAAAATACAATTTCATTGACAACGCAATAAATTTGACCTTAGAAGTCGCGTGCTCGGCAACACATCCCCTGTATTAAGCTATTTGCACTATGTGTGAATTCCTCGTGTGGTGTCGTGTGCGACTGTGCGTGTGGACTGTCGCGTGCCGTGATCATCAGTTGCGTGTTCGTGACCTGTAGCTTGTTGAGCGTCACGCTGACCTGTGCATGTGCGTTTGTGCGTGTTACGTGTGATCTGCTGTGCGCACTTTAGCGTTGTGCGTGTGACGTCGACTGTACTGCCGTGCGCCCGTTCGCTCGTGCGTGTACCTGCTGGGCTGTGTGTACGTTGCCACGTGGGGGTAGTGGCGCTTCGTGTGCCGTGTGCGTGTGCGGTGTACGTGCCGTGAAGGGTTGCTGTGCTGAGCGTGTGGTGCGTGTGACTGCTGTGCTTTTGACGAGCGGTGACTGACGTGGCTGTGCCTGAGCTGTGCGTGTACGATGTGTGCGTGTGCCTGGCGTGGTAGTGTGACTGTGCGGTGATGAGTGGACTTGACTTGATGTCGTGTGGCTGTTCCTGTGCGTTTGACTTGCTTCATGGCGTGTGCTATGAGCTTCGGTGACATTGGTTGACGTGTGATTGCGTGGCGTATTTGGTGAGTGGTATTGACGTCTTACTGGCCGTGTGCGTTGACTAGCTGTGCCGTGGACTCGGGGGAACGCAGCAGGGCGCACCCTTCTACTCTCCTCCAGCCTGTGATTGTGGGACCAGGGTGTGTCTTGGCAGTGTGTCGTCTAGTGCAAGGTGGTGGAAGGAGTGGTCAGAATAAGAGACCTCCCTGGTCTCCACAGTTCCTCCCCCCACCTTGCTCTGCTCGCAGCAGTCCTCCTGAGTCCTCCTGTGAGTGGCCTGGATGCCTCGGGCCCCCCCCACTTCCCGCAGGTGGGCGCGGCATCCTCGGCCCCCCTCGAGCTCTTAGGTCACCTCCCCTGCACGGGGTCCAGGGGGAGAAAGCAGGATCCCGACTCGGTAGGCAGGCTCCCTGCACGTCCTCGTCCCCCCAGATATCCAAGGGGCGCGGGTCTCCATTCATACAGACATCCCGCCGGCAGTGGTGTCGGTGACCGGCCCGGTAGATCAGCTACAAGAGGCGCAGTGCTGTGAAACACGGCAGCGCAGGGAGGTCGCCAAGCCGTGGCGTCCATGAGCTTCGCCTGTACCCGCATGCGCGGTCTGTCATCCCCGGCGCGCTGTGAAACAGCGCTGCCGGTCATGCAGCCGGCGTGGGGGGCATGGCGCCGCTGCACCCAACTGCGCCATGCGCGGCATGGCAGCGGTGATGGCGGGCGTTAGGAGCGCGCGTGCGGCCGGACCGTGTGGAGAGCGCGCGGCCCGTTAGTCAGCAGGACACGGTAAGCAGAGAAGAAAAGAAGGGATGAGGAGGCTGAGCACGGCTCTTCCTCTCACAAGCCGGCGACTTGCGGGGTCTACCGCCATCTTACTACCCACCCATGCACCGGAAGCTCTGCGGCAGTCATCTTGGTATACCCATGGCAGCGCAAGGATGGTGGGTGTAACGCCTGTATGACGGCGCGCGGCTGTCCGCCCCGCATCCACAGTGGGTGTGTGGGGGGGCGCGGCCCGTTAGAAGCTGCGCCGGCGGCGATAGCCGCATGTCCAGCCAGGCGTGTGGTAAGGGGGATGGGGAGCCGACGTCACTCCTTCCGTTTCACATTTCGCCCCCACTCTCCAGTTTTACTTACCCATCAGAAAGGTGCCACTAAAGAAGTTTCACTTCAAAAACAATTTAAAATAAGCAGAGCTGAATGCTGCTATAACACGACATGAAAAACGTCAGGTAAGGTGTTTTTGGCAACGAGTTTTATTAAAATTTACTCAAGATCATTAATAAAAGCACTGCTGTTCAAAATCAGTTTACCACCTCTAAGCCTTGTGTCTAAGGCATCCAATATGGCAGTGCAAATAAATTCACGGTGTTTAACTCCAGGTCACCAAAGAAGACAAATTTGACATCATCTTCAAATTAAAGACCGATATCAACTCATCCTTCCATCTAATGTCCAATAATTAAACACATAGCATGGTAGAGTGCACAATTTGTTTTATTGGGGATGGAGCCCTGGGGCACTGGTGATATGAAAAGCTTTGGCACATATGTCGCAATTACTTTCTCTCTTGCTACAATTAAAGCCGGGTAATGTGCCTTTTATGCAACTATAGAACTTAGATTACTGAATCAAAACGATAGATCAGCAAGCGTAATTTACATGATCCTTAAAGACCACCAAAAAGTTGCAGCGTGTTAAGTTCAGAACGACAAAATGGTTAAAAATGATATATACGGCAATATTGTGTAATTTTTAGCCAAATTTTGCAGCTTTTAGATCTGTAAACTCAAACTGCAGTGACTGCATCCGCAGGCAATGTTTTGTGACCATGCGAACTTAAAATTATCCTAGCCCTATTGAAATATCCAACTCAAGACCATATACCACAAATTATACAGAGAGAATAGGAATCCTAAACATGTTACATTTCATATGCACAATACAGATCTTCATGTCTCTCATGTATGCGTCTCCATTGTAACTCTGTACACTCCACTATTTCTTTGTAAATGTGTACAATTTGACTACTTTTAAATGCCTCGTTCCCTCCACACAAAGAGGCAGCCATATTCTGATACCTGGAAAAAAAATTTGTCAACGTAAAAGTACTTTGATTTTCTATCTTAACGATGCCACAATAAATGGCACCAGTCTTGCTTTTCTTCCAATTTAATTATTGATTGAACTAAATAAAGTCACAGTCACACCATCAGGCGAATGGAAGCAGTGATACTTATAGGTGCACTGGATGCCCAAACCCCCCCCAAAATGTGCTCCACCAGGGCCCCCTGGACACGTCATCATATAGATCCAGCGTCAGGAGACAGCCATATACCCAGGTGCACAAAAAAATTTACCAAAGAAGCCCAAAAATCACTACGATATGTCACGGACCACCACCCCCCTTTACATACAGCAACTATATTGCGGAGCTTACTGCTAAGAGAGCGTATTACATAAAGCCATGTCTCTGACCTACATCGCTCTAGTGTGCTGTTACAACTGCTGCCATATGGCAAGAGCTCGAATACAAACGCGCGCGGAGACAGTGGAACATTGTAATTAAACTCATGATACAATAAGTAAACAAAGTTTAATTAAAGAAGTGATAATAAAGTGATTGCCTATAATAATAACCAGCCCTGCTGAGTGATGTTGTGCATTCCTCCATTGAACACATCCGTCCATAGGTTAAAACCGCCATCACAATACATGTAGGAAGAACACAACATGTACAGTATCTGTGATTGGGTTTAACCCTATAGACCCTGGTTCACGTACGATGCACAACACTCAGTGCAGGCTGGTATTATTTATTACCGGGCAATCACTTTATTATTCACTTTTTCTTCACTTCCTGTTTATTGCAGTTGGGAAACTGCAAGTGTTTTTGGCAGCACCTGATACACAGTATAATGCACATCAAATATTGGAACATTGCACTTTAAACAGCTGTATATGTGCCGCTTTTTTAAATTTGCGCCTTATTTTCTTCATGTTCATAATAATAAAGAAGCATGCATAGGAGTGATGGGCAATAATAACATTGTAGCACACGTAAACAGCAAAATACAATAATTGATAAACCATAAGTAACCAAATTGATCAAGCAAAGTGATGAATTATACTGTGAAACCGTATAATGCCAACAGCAGCTAACCGTACACTTTTTTTGGTGCCCGAGCAGATATGACTGGACATTGAGCAGGACCCCATCGCTATAGCAGGTATGGCAGGGGCCCCGATGTCTGCATATGTAAAAGTAAACGTGTATCAAAAAAAGGAAAAACAAAAATTGCACTATCAATACAGTAAAGTCATCCTGATGTAACCAAACGCAGCGGCCAGCAGGGAAAAGAACAACGGGTACTTTCCATCGTAAACGGGTATAAATTTAAAAAATACAGCGCCGTAGAGCTCCAAAAAGCAATAGTAGGAAAGGCAAGCAGGTCCCCATATGATAATGGAGTTTGAAGCCCAGATAGAGTCAGAGGAGGTACACCGTCCTGATGTCAGCATATAGATCAGCGCTATATGGTGACACCATGTCTTTTGTCGGCCACAACCATCCCTGGATTACATCGCCCGTCTGATGGACGCAATTAGATCATGCTGCGGCAAAAGTTTATAAGGATCAACACTGGTCAGCATCCCCCAAAGGATAGACGTGACCAGAATGTGCAAGTACAGAGAATTAGAACAAGACAAGGCAAGACACATGAAAATGTATTGGGGTTTAAGGAAGTAGGAGGCGCTAAATCCCGTATTAATGCCCTTTGATTTCAGTGTCCCAAGTTTCAAAAACCAATATGCCTCTTGTTGCAACATGGTCCTGCCCCGGTCACCACGGTCCTGTCCCTGTTGCCACAACAGTTGTACCTGCTTGATAACCATACCCCTCACAGAGCATACTGGATGGTTGTCATGTATGAAATGAAGCGCAACTGAACTTTTCTCATCTTGAAGTAAGCCTTTTTCACTCCGTTCCTTAGCACACCTAATAATCCTTTTATGCTCTATGAATCTTTTCTGAAAGGGCCTGATGGTTTTACCAATGTATATTTTGCTACACGGTTCAGGACATTCTCTGCTAGGTCAGTACTCCAATACACATGGTCTCTGTTACGAGGTCATCCTGAACACTGTCGGCACTTGCACAGTTTGGTCACGTCTACACGATGGGGGATGCTGACCAGTGGTGACCATGGCCGACAGTTGTCGAAGCATGATCTGATGGTGTCCACCTGACAAGAGATGTAGACCAGGGATGGCTGTGGCCAACAGGCTTGACATGGTTTAACTATGGGGCTGATTATATGCTGTCAATAGTTCGGTGTACCTGCTCCGACCATTATTGGATATCAGATTCTATTATTACATGAAAGCATGCCATTCATGCTATAGCTTTTTGGACCGCTCCGGCGCTGTATTTTTTCTTTTACAAATAATAAACACAATTCCAGCAAGCCCTAACCCCAGAACCCACCACCATTATATATGTTGTGTGGTGTTTGTGTGTGTGTGTGGGTGTGGTGTGTAATATATATTATATATATATATGGAAATAACTCTGTGACTCTATACCATAAAACACACTACCATACAGTATCAAGGCATAGATTCTAGAATATAATATAGTATATATATCCTTTGATTGTATTTGGTATGTGTGTTTTTATGGTATATATGTCACAGAGTTTCACTTGTTCTTTGCACCCCCCTTGTAAAGATCTCTCTCTGGGATCGAAACATTAATACAGTATGTGCAAGTATATTTCTATACTAATACAATTCCTTATTTTGAACAGCTGAGTGCGGTTGCCACTTTACCACTCCACTACTGGTATTGTATGCTGTTCACTTATATGGTATTAGCACCAGCCACTACTGTTTTGATTACAGGAGTGCAGGATATTCTCTATCTATCGTTAATAAAGAATATCACTTGTGAGCACATTCACATGTCTTAGACAGGTCTGCACCCCTGCCTTTAACCATTATCACCTAGCATACAGTGATATTCTTTATTGGCTATATGCTAATGGTGGAGGTTTTTTGTTGCCTTTTTCACCCCCTATAACTTAAAATGTGATATGGTAAACCTACCCAGCCTAGAAATATTTAAAAACAAGTATAAACCAACCTTACACTGATGATACCCATCAAGGTTGAAACATGTCTGTGGTTTGTACTTGCTTTGCTTGTTCCATGCTGTGCTTAAAAGCTGTGTGAATGGCGATGCATCAGCTTAAATGGGCTCCATGTGAATGGATATTCCAGGCAAAAGGTGTGCTCATTTGCATGTCATTTCCTAGAATCCCTTGCTGCAGTGGGAGCACTGTATCCTAGGTGATAATGGTTGAAAGGCAGGGTTGCAGACCTGTCTAAGACATGTGAATGTGCTCACAAGTGATATTCTTTATTGGCTATATGCCAACGGTGGAGGTTTGTTGTTGCCTTTTTCACCCACCACAGCTTAAAATGTGATATGGTGTGAATATATCTATATATATATATAATGCATGAAATCACCAGCAAGGTGATAAAAGAAGCATAGATGGGTAGCCATGACTACCAGGACACCAGCGCTCCAAGCCTATAGCCTCTCAGCATTGAGAACGCCCACACACAGCTGCAGAGGCTTTCCGAGTCAGGATCTCACTTGCCACAGAACCAGTGTACTCACCTGGTTTTTCGCTCTTGTGTTAAGGTAATTGAATGATTGTTGGGTGTGTCTGGCACTTGGGTGAGGGTTTAAAACGGTTTTCACTGTCATTTGTCCTTTGCACAACCAACCCCCTGAGAAAGATCCCTTGATGAGGATCGAAACGTTGGAATTTGTGTGAATACTCTCAATACAGTTTATTTGGACTTTACCTGCTGAGTGCTGTCTTCTTTTATCACCTTGCTGGTGATTTCATGCATTATTCATCTTTATGGGCTAAGCACCGCTCTTATACCTACACACCTAGGGAGTGCCAGTGACCGCTTTTGGATCTAGATATATATATATATATATATATATATCTCAATAGGAGTGCTACTGAGAATGGCCAAATGTATACAAGAGACAAAAATACCCAATGCTACATCCAATGTGACAAAATACATAGTTAAATACTTCAATGTTAGTATTCTCATGAGTAAGGGTCATTTAGTTAAACCCTTTGGCCTAACACTACCCCACATTTTAAGAAGCAGGTTTTTCCATGTACCTGTGCAGGGCAGGTCAACTGAGGCCATTCTCCCTCCACTGCAGACGCAAATGAGAATTCTCACAGGTAGTGTTAGGACCTGCATACTGTGTAGTGAGTGTAGTGAGTGTAGGCTTATAACGCTTTGGCCAAAGGGTTTAACTAAATGACCCTTACTCATGAGAATACCAACATTGAAGTATTTAACTATGTATTTTGTCACTACACTTTGCCAGTTTTTGACCCTGGGTGGTCTCATTGCCGGAGTCCTATATATGTGTGTGAGTGTAAACTTTTATATATTTTTATTGTGTTTGTGACAGGGTGAATGAACGTCACCAGCCATATACCTGGCAAACCTATGTTTAGGCTTGCAGTGCAGCAGTGACAAGGTTAAGTTTCAGTTGAGAAGGGCTGCTTAATTAGTCTGACCCCAGCTGCATAATCTGTGTCCTGCATGCTGAAGAGAAGCTGCCTTGTTTTCTATGCTGAAAAGAAGCTATTTTGTTTTTGTAAAAAAACACAGAGGGTATATACTGCTCACTAAGTGAAGATAAAGTGGTTTGAGAAGTAGTTTGCGCCCTAAATGCCTAGATTGGCATTGAGTGCATTAGATGGGCTGACTGTAATACTATTACCAAATAATAGTATTTTGTTTTTGTATGCTGAAGAGAAGCTATTTTGTTTTTGTGTGCTGTATGTTTTTAAGGCTCAATAAATAAGCCTTATCAAGAAAACCCGCGCGTGTGGTTGCATGTACCCTGCAACAGTGTTATAACGCAATTTTTTATGTCCTCCATCTCCACATACGGAAGCCTCCTCCCCCTTTCCCTGCACGACTGTATGCTGATGGACACTGCTGCTGAAACCAATACACGAGGTGGCCACTCCTGATAACTGAAAAGCCTGAATTACTCACGGAGAATGTGAGTGACTATTTATACCTATTTACACCTAATCCATACTCTCCTGCAGTATTTGTGATGCTCTTCTTTCTTTTATATATTCCTGGATGTGAGTGCGCTCCTGACCCCTTGCTTCTACACCCTTATGTTTCCCTATGCAGGTCTCTATTCCCTTACCTTACCTGCTATAGTGGTGGCGTCTTGCTCGATGTCCAGTCTTCATGTCCATTCAGGCATGAAAAATTGTAAGGTTGTCGGTATTATATGGTTACGTATTATAATTCACTCTCTGCTTGTTCAATTGTCTTATTTATCATCAGTTACTAATTATTTTATTTTATTGCATCAGCATACTACAATGGTATTATTGCCCGTCTCCTATTCATGCTTCTTTATTAATGCAACTTTTGTTTACTTAAGTGTACAGTTACAATTTATCTGCTGTCTCGGCTCGCTCTCATTTACCTAGGGGCAGCAATTGCCAACAGCCCACTAGGCTGATATAGACATATTGATTTATGTAATTATACCCTCTCTGGGAGCTGGATCTCCCAGCATATAGTTGCTGTAGAGGGAGTGGACAGTGACTAGATTTTTTATCTTAAAGCAGCAATACTACCGCTTACCCCTTTTATGAAGTGAAACTTATTTTCCAGCACCTGCAGGGTTTTGATGGGGGAAATTTCCTTAGTTGTCACAAAAACGCATGAAGGAAGTGACATCATGACGCACAAACGGCTGCGGGCCTCAGAATATGCGCAGAAGGATCCGCGGCCCTCCGGCACATCACGCGTGTACAGATACCATGACGCGCATGCGCAGAAGGATGCTCAGGCCTCCTGCGCATCGCACATGAGCAGGTTTGCCCGGTGATGCGAGCATGCGCAGACCCGGTGACGCTCGCATGCGCAGGACCCCAGAAGTAGGCCGCAACATGAATGGACTTACCTGGACCCCTTCCTATGCCTGCCTCACACGGAACTCTCTGCTGCAAAGGTGGGTCACCCACCCTGTCAACCAACCAACCCCCCACCCATGTCTGTCAGTCAGTCACCTACCCACGTCAGTCACCCACCCATGTCAGTCAAGGTTAGTCAGTCAGTCACCCACCCACACTGCGACCCTGTCACCCACCCACACTGCCACACATACTCAGAAACACGAGTAATTCACAGTTAGATAAATATAGAAGTGAAAATAGCAAAAACAGGGTGTTTGTGCAGAGTACGAGCGTTCTAAATGAAACTTCTTTGCGTTTTGTCACTGAAATAGTGTTTTGATTTTTAATTAAGACAGCAAAATCACAAACTAAATTTCTGTGATAAAACCGTTACAAAAGGCAAAGAAGTTTCACTTAAAATGTGCATGCTTGGCACACACACTTTTTTTCTTATTTTAAATATCTAAAGAATCTGAATGTATATTTCTACATTCTTACCTCAGTTGGATATCGTTTAGTGCTCGTTATAAATCTGTAAAAATCCTGATTGTGTGCCTAACATAATGGCCGCCTTTCAGTCGTCAGTCCGTGTAACTTAGGCTGCGCTTATAGTGCCGGCTACAGCTACGGCTACGGATTACGTCTCCCGTCTTCGTAGCCCAAGCGAAAGTTGTAATTTGAGTTTGGGAGACCTCTCTTGCCACAAGGGGAGTGACAGAAGGCAGAGGGGTGGGGACAAGAGCAAGGGGGAAGGTTGAAATGGAGGAGAGTTGTAATTTCTGTTTGTATGCTGAATTTACAGTACTTTTACTTTAAATTACGGGAGAATTTATTATTTTAAAGTTGTTCATATAGTGTGTTTCACTTGACTGACAGACACACACAATCAAAGCCGCCAACAGAAATCATGGGGCCCAGAACAAATGAAAGGAGCAGCCCCCCCCAATCCACCTCCCCCCCCCCCCCATCGCCAGCCACCGCCCCCCCCACCATCGCCAGCCACCGCCTCCCCCCCATTGCCAGCCACCGGCCCCCCCCCACCACCACACTGCCCTCCCCCCTGCAACCACCGGCCCAACCTGTGATAATCCCCAAGGCATTATTTTATATATGTATATTTGTGGATGTATTGGGGGGAGTGGGGTATATTTGTAGATGTATTGGGTGGGAGTGGGGTATATTTGTGGATGTATTGGGGGGAGTGGGGTATATTTGTAGATGTATTGGGGTGGTGGGGTATATTTGTAGATGTATTGGGGGGGGAGTGGGGTATATTTGTAGATGTATTGGGTGGGAGTGGGGTATATTTTTAGATGTAATGGGTGGGGTATATTTGTAGATGTATTGGGTGGGAGTGGGGTATATTTTTAAATGTATTGGGTGGGAATGGGGATATATTTGTAGATGTATGGGGGGGGTGAGTGGGGTGGTATTTGTAGATGTATTCGGGGGGAGTGGGGTATATTTGTAGATGTATTTGGTGGAGTGGGGTTCATATTGTGAGTAATTGGGGGGAGTGGGGTATATTTGTAGATGTATTGGGGGGAGTGGGGTATATTTGTAGATGTATTGGGGGGGTGGGGTGTGTTTTTGTATGTATTGGGGGTTAAGTAAAATTGTTTGTCTGTGGGTTGTTGCTGATTGGTTGGGGGTGGCTCACGCTCTGATTGGCCTGCGGGGTGGGGTGACGTCACAAACAACAGGGCTACACACGCCTTCAACCTCACAGCCTCCTCACACGGCACAGCCTCCGAGAGCCTACCCACCCGCCCTGCAGCCACATCAGTGACCGCTCCCACCGCCGCCTCACACCCTAGCGGGACCGGGAGCGCAAGGTACCATGCACCCGCCGGCTCTCACCCACCCGCACCCGCCGCCTCTCACCCACCCGCCACTTCTCCTCCTCACCCCGCGGGCCCCATACTTTACACACTCGGCAGGGCCTGCCGGGAGCGCCGGGGACGGTTGGGGGGGAGGGAAGGAGCACCAGAGACCGGGGTGTACCCATGGGACGAGAGCTCATGGGGGGGGGGGGTTCCGGAACTGTGCCGGGGGGGAGGTCCGGAGCTGTGCCGAGGGGGGGTTGGTTGTTGGAGCTGTGCAGTGGGGGGGGGGGGGGGAGGGGGGGCCGAGCTGTGCAGGTAACTCAAATTTATTGAATTGTAAAACAGCATACAAAAAAATGTTACATCTATACATCTGACAATATCAATTTAAATAAAAATTTGTTTCCTTCGTACCACAACAAAGTACAAAATGGGGGGGGGGGTCTCTTGTCCATTCTCCCTTTTTCTGAATCATGTGTAGCGACTCTCCCCATCTCTTACTAGGTCTAAGATCTACCTATTCACACCCATGTATCCGACTGCATCTGTCAGACAAACCAAAATCTATTTCTAATTTTAGAAATGGATGGAATTTCTTTGTTTCCATAATGCTGCGATCTCGCACCTCGTTGCTGTTGCAAAATGTGCAACTAGTTTACACTCGACCCTTGATAGGCCTTGCGTTGGTCTGTTTAATAGAAACAGGTATGGGTCTAATGGGATTGTGAGGTCTAACATCCTCTGTAGCCAATCTCTAATTTGCTCCCAATGGGGCCCAACTGAGGACAAGACCACAGCATATGTAACAAGTCTGCCTGTTCTCCACATTGTCTTGGGCACAATGGTGAGTAACCTGGGACAAATTTCAATAATTTTAGTAGGGTGAGATACCATCTCATTAACACTTTATATGCGTTCTCCTTTAATGTCGTACAAATCCAACTAATAGCTGTCGCCATGAAGATTTCATCCCATACCTCATCCTCTAAAACCTCATTAAGGTCTTCCTCCCATTGGGAGAATATGCAGGGTCAGAACAGGTAACCTCTTTGTACATTTGAGATTTGAGTCCGCTCATGTGTTTAAAACTGATTTATTTAAATACAAAGCCCCATAAGATTTCACATATTTTGCTGCTTTAACCCACATTTTGGGGAAGTTGCTTCTTCAAGTAAATTATCAGTTAGTTGAAAACAGTACTCACCCAGGTAAAGATAAAAAAAACGTGTTATGGGGTCATAGCTGCATTTTCTATTTTTTTTTAAACAAGTGCAAAGCAAATAAAGGATTTCAGTGTCATTGTAAAGTGCAGTATGTTTATTGCCATGAAACATTACCTGAACAGCCAAGACACTTTTGTGAGTATAATTTATGTGGATAATTATTTTCTTTCATACTACAACACAAAACATGAGGAGAGAGGGAGAAATACAGGAAATGAAAAATATAATGTATATATAGACATAAAAATATCTATCTACAAAAAGAAAAAAAAAAGACAGGCAGAGGTGTGGAGAATGCCATCCCTGAGGTACTGTATGTTTGCCGAAGCAGCATTGTGTAGTGGCTATTCACTTAATAAAACTCTATTCAGAGCAGGCTATTCAGTTTAAGCAAACACCCATGCTTTGTGCTGCAAACTCTGTAATTACAGCTCATTATGGCTCACAAAGAAGCTGCAGAGCTGCAGAATGGCCGCTGTCCTAACCTCTGTAAAAGAAAATGCATGAAGCTAATTGTGACAAGGGCCCCAAATCTTAGCCTCACGTAATAGCAAGAGGTGACACTGTAATTATGGGAGAGCAGATCTGTCAGGGCCCTTTTATTATGGCCCTGGAGATGAGCACATTGCACTAATAAGACGATTAAAAACAAAAGAACACATACATTTCCACATCTGTCATAACTATGACCTCTCATGCCCAAAAGAAAGGGGATTATTTCATTCCTATAAGTAGCAAATTAGAAGCAGTTTTACAATGGATCATTTCCACACCAAACTCAAAAACAGGCAGAATGAAGTGAAGTCAAAGGCGCTCTGCTTATCATTCACATTTCGTACACAAGAGTGAATCATCACCTTTGTCGTCTACAGGACAAGATTATTGTTAAAAATCACACATTTATTGCGACTTCATGGAAAAAGCCAGCCCCATATCTCCAAATGATCGTTAACTAAATTTGGGTGTGTTATGAAAAAATTACCTCTTTCCTCAACATCTGTTGATACTTCTAGTGATCTGGGATCCATGGTTGAATTTGATGGGTAAAAATAAAATTGATTATAGAATTCTAACATTATAGCGGTGGGTTGGTTGGACTGGCTATCATGAGTCGCTACGGTTCTTTTGCCAACTCGCCTTTTTTATTTCTACTATACCCGACTGCTTAATGTAGGCTATTGTGAATAATTTGACGATGCCTCACACACCGGTTCTGCGATCTCTACTGTATGTGTACTTTATACTGTACTATGTTCCATCCCCTGCCCCTTTTTAACTGTCTGCACCCTCCTCCACATTCCCCTTTGTATGGTCTGTACGCCTTATAATACTTGATCAATAAAAGCTCTTTATTGGGAGGTCATGTGACTGTTTAGCTGTATACATTTCAAAGCACTTAACTTAAGCATTGCAGGGTTGAGCATTGCATTTTAAAGTGTGTGTGTGTGTGGGGGTATGTGTGTGTGTGGGTGTGCATGTGTGTGGTTGTGTGTGTGTATGTGTGTGTGTGTGTGTGGTGTGTGTGTGGGTGGTGTGTGTGTGGGTGGTGTGTGTGTGGGTTGTGTGTATGTGTGTGTGTGTGTGTGTGTGGGGTTGTGTGTGTATGTATGTGGGTGTGTGTGTGTGTATGTGTGTGTGTGTGTATGTATGTGTGTGTGTATGTATGTGTGTGTGCATGTATGTGTGTGTGCGTGTGTGTGTGTATGTGTGTTGTGTGTTGATGTGTGATTGTCGTAATGTGTGTTGGTGTGATGTGGTTTGTTTTTTTTTTTATTTGTGTGTGGTGTGTTGTTGTGTGTATATGTTTGTGTGATGAGTTGTGGTTGTGGTTGTGTGTGTGTGTGTTTATGTGCGTATGTGTGTGTGTGGTTTGTTTTTTTCTGCTTTGGTTTTGTTTGGTGTGTGGTGTAATTGTATTTATTTCATGGTAGTACTGTGTGTTTTTTTTTGTTTTTGTTTTTTTTGTGTGGTTCTGTTTTTTTTTTTTTATTTTTCATTCTTTGTTTTTATTTGTCTGTACAATCTTTTTTTCTTCTGTTTTTTCTTTTTTTTTTTTTTTTGGTCTGTTCTTTGTTTATTTTTTTTTTTCTTGTTTTTTTCTTTTTTTTTTTTTTTAGATTTGTTTTCCTTTGTCTTTATGTTTTTTTTTATTTCTTTTTTTTTGTATTTCTTTTTTGTTTCAGTCTTTTTTTTTTTCTTTTCTTGTTTTTCTTTATTTTCTCCTTGTCGTTTTCTTTTTTTCTTTTCATTTGTTTACCTGGTTTTTTTTTTTTTTATTTCTCATTTTTTTTTCTTTTTTGTTTTCGTTTGTTTTTTTTTGTCTTTTTTTCTTTTCTTATTTTTTTTTTTTTTTGTTCTTTTTGTATTATTTTCAGTCGATTTTTTTACGTTATCTTTTTTTTTTCCTTTATTTTGTTTTTCCCTTTCTTTTTTTCTCTTATGGTATGTATGTGTGTGTGTATGATGTGTATGTTGTTTGTGTCGTGCGTATGTTGTGTGTGATGTTATGTACACCCACAACAACCACACACAACCCCACCACACACACACACACACACACCACCCCACCACACACACACAACACACACACACACACCACCACAAACACACACCCACACACACTAACCAAAACTGCAAAAGGAGACAGCACTCAGGCAGTAGTCATAAAAATGATTTAAACACAAAGCACAGAAGTCTTTGTCTTTAATACACACTGAATTTACTGCCTGAGTGCTGTCTCCTTTTTGCCAGTTTCTGGTAATGTATGTTTTGTTATCTTTATGGGATATGCACCAGACCATTCAGGATACTCATATTGGAGTGGCTGTGAAATCTTTTTCAACTAAATATAAATATATATATCAGAACAAAACAAAAATACAAGGAGCGCCTCACTAAAACAACCTGCCTACTGTGAGTATGTAGCACTGTGTTGATTACAACCAATGGGGTGGCCAGGGGTGGTAATAAAAAAAGACCTATGTTATAAGCATATGCATATAATAAAAAAAAAAAAAAACTTAATAAAAATGCTATTAAAAATTGAAAAATACTAAAAATATAAAATAAAAGATATAATGAATATTAACAACTTAGGGTAAACCAAAAAAAGAACCTTAAAAAACATAGAGTCCCTTCCAATAAAGTCACCAGGTAATGGCAGCCCTGTTTGAAAGGGATCACAACTCCCTTTTGAAAATACCTATGAGAGAAAAAGAGAAAAAAACAGGCGCACACCTAGTGCATTAAGTAAACAAACATTTTATGGAACATTAAAAAGACAAATGCCCACTCACAAATCAGAAGATATAACGAGCATTTATGAGATTGGCCCTCATAAGCCACTGGCGCGTCTCAATCAGCAATGGAGTCTTCTCCTACACACGTGTTGCGCAGTCTCCTTCGCCGACAATGACGTCCTCCCGGCGTGTGTCCCGCAACAGGAAATCCCTCAGGAAACAAAGGACTGTGTCTGCTTCGTTCTTGCTTGTTGTACCCACCAGAGATAGTGGAAATCTGCCAGCTCCTTCTTGCTATTGGCTTGCCGCTCTCAATGTTGCATCCACAATATACTGTGTTCAGTGGGAAAGTGCCTCCTCCGTCTCACCAGCCAGCCCTAACGCGTTTCGTCATCAAGTATAATTGTGGATCAACATTGAGAGCGGCAAGCCATACAAGAAGGAGCTGGCAGATTTCCACTATCTCTGGTGGTACAACAGCAAGAACGAAGCAGACACATCCTTGTTTCCTGGAGGGTTTCCTGTTGCGGGACACACGCCGGTAGGACGTCATTTCCGGCGAAGGAGACTGCGCAACACGTGTGTAGGAGAAGACTCCATGCTGAGTGAGACGCTGCCAGTGGCTTATGAGGGCCAATCTCATAAATGCTCGTTATTATCTTCTGATTGTGAGTGGGCATTTGTCTTTTAAATGTTCCATAAAATGTTTGTTTTACTTTAAATGCACTAGGTGTGCGCCTGTTTTTTTCTCTTTTTCTCATAAATTATATATATATTATAATAATATATAATATAGCAAATGTAAATAATACTGTATGCCTCATTGCATTGTCTTAGGCAGGTCTGCAACCCCGCCTTTCACCATTATCACCCAGCACACAGCACTTCCACTGCAGCAAGGGATTCTGGGAAATGACATGCAAATGACTTTTTGCTTCAATAACCATTTTATACATGGTTCCCTATAGGCTTAAGCTTGCTGCATGGTCACAGCTTTGAGCACAGCCAGGGTTAAGATGCATAGCCAGAAAATCCACCCACAGGCAGCTTTTTTTTTCTTTCCCCCTCCCGAGAGGGTTGGGGGGTACCCTCCCCTCTCGTTCATCAGATCCCAATCCACTTCAGTGATTCGGGTGCATGCCCTTGGACTGTCCAACCGAAGTCAGAGCCGCCCTCGGAACGGGTTCCCTGAAGATTTCAGCCCGAAAGCCTAGGTCTCCAGGGACATTGATGCCTTCCTCCGTTAGGATTCAGGACATCCGTCTCTTCCTCCCTCTGGCCCGAGGCCCGCAAGGGAGTTCGCGTCATCTCCCCTCTTTCGAGGGTTGTGCGGGTGCACCCCAGCCCCGAAGGGCTGGTTGTTCGAATGCCATCCCCCCTTAGCCCGAAGGCTCAGGGGTTCTGTGGTCCAGGGCCTGGACACCACCTCTAAACGAGCTAGAGGGCCAAATGCTTGCCACAGACCTTTCCTACTGAAGCCCCAGATAGGATAGTACTGCATTTGGTCATAGCTGTGCAGGCCGAAAGGAGCATTCATATCGCCTTGATCTTAGCCAAAAGGCCGAGAAGCGATTCTAGACAGCTGTTTCGACCTTAATGGGTCTCATCAGTGTGGGGTTGGTTAACTGGCTATGCAATGAAGCGAAAGGATGGTGTTTACCATACTGAGTTAAGTTATGGCGAGTAAAAAAAGTGACAAAAACCCTCCACAGCAAAGCATATAGCAAATGTACATATACAGTACTGTATGCTCATTTGCATGTCTTGTCTTGCATGATAATGGTGAAAGGCGGGGTTGCAGACGTGCCTAAGACATGCAAATGAGCATACAGTATATGTACATTTGCTATATGCTTTGCTGTGTAGTGTTTTTGTCACTTTTTTTACTCACCATAACTTAACTTAGTATGGTAAACCCTATCCTTTTGCTTCATTGCATAGCCAGTTAACCAACCCCACACTGATGAGACCCATTAAGGTCGAAACAGCTGTCTGTGGGTGGGTTTTCTGGCTATGCATCTTAACCCTGGCTGTGCTCAAAGCTTTGACCATGCAGCAAGCTTAAGCCTATAGGGAACCATGTATAAAATGGTTATTGAAGCAAAAAGTGGCACTGTGTGCTCATTTGCATGTCATTTCCCAGAATCCCTTGCTGCAGTGGAAGTGCTGTGTGCTGGGTGATAATGGTGAAAGGCGGGGTTGCAGACCTGCCTAAGACATGCAAATGAGCATACAGGAATATTTACATTTGCTATATCTATATATAAACACTTTCCCCCCAATCGCAGCTAGGGACCATGTGGGGAAATCTACATGCATTACCAGGTGTGGGACAATACCACATTTATATTTACAAATATTTACATTTGCTATATATATATTTATATATATATATATATATATATATATATATATTTATATATATATATATTTAGTTGAAAAAGATTTCACAGGCACTCCAATATAGTATCCTGAATGGTCTGGTGCATATCCCATAAAGATAACAAAAACATACATTACCAAAAACTGGCAAAAAGGAGACAGCACTCAGGCAGGTAAATTCAGTGTGTATTAAAGCACAAAGACTTCTGTGCTTTGTGTTTTAATACACTTACTTTTGGTGAAAGGCTGGGTTGCAGACCTGCCTAAGACATGCAAATGAACAGACAGTATATTTAAATGTGCTATATGCTTTGCTGTGGAGGGTTTTTGTCACTTTTTTTATTCACCATAACTTAACTCAGTGTGTGTGTGTGTGTGTGTGTGTATATATATATATATATATATATATATACTGGAACTTTCTGCAAACTCATCTGCACAAGGCAACAAACGGTGAGCTTAACCGACCACACTATTATCCCATACTTGTTAGCCAGCACAATTAACCTCCCCTGTAAACTTTATTTACTGCAGCCTCTCCCAACACATGATTGCACACAAGTGCCTCTCCTATTAACCACCCCAAATCCCTCTGCGAACCCTGAACAGACCCTAGCACTGCAAATGTAGCAAAACATTTTGGCAAGGAAAAGACATACTGTTGTACGTACACACACACACACACACACACACACACACACACACACACACACACACACACACACACGTGCACACACACAAAACACGCCATCACAGCGACCTACAGCACAACAACACACAGCACATCGACACACATCACAAGCCGGGCTGGGTGCCCCTGAGCCTTATCTTGTAATGTCCAGGCAAATGGACCAGATGTCCCGGCTAAAATGTTGCCAGGTAAAGGGGGCCGGGTCGGGTATGCTAAGCGGCAAAGGTGCGAGGTTCGCACATGCCCATATTAAACAAAGAAGCCCATCTGCCAGGTTTTGCAAATTATTGCCAACTCCGGAATAGGTGGGGAATATTATTCCCACGGAGAAGATGGGCTGCACGGGTTAATTATAGGACTGTATAGTGCATAAGAAACCCTGCAGCCCACCGGGAACCAGTTCCATCTAAGATTAGCATTGTAACAAAGATTTGTACAAGCTTCAATAATTCGTAAGAACTAAGGCTCCCTGATCCAATACCACAGCGGCAGACTAAAGGAAGCAGCTCCGGCAGAGTAACAGCGGTTGCGAGCGGTGCCACTGACCAAGGACTGCTTTCCAGCTCTATTTGCACACAATTCCCGCTCCTGGGAAATTGCGCCTAGAGACTTTATTTCCAAAGATTTCGTTTTGGGAACAAGATTTTTCGTTTGCCCCGTCCCAGTAAGTGTATTTTCAGTGTAATTGTAAACTTATGTGTGTGTGTTCATTCTGTAAATAAATCACAATTTATTTTACCTCTTCGCTTTGCTCAAAGGATCCGGGTATTAATGTGTTAAAAGTGCTGGTCTCCTGTGACAATTATGACCTCATGGAAATGTTACTCTCTCTATCCAATACAAACTCCTCCCCCCTGGCCCATACCCAATATCATTATATACCCTGGATTACTCGAACGCCTTGCATTATCTACTGAATGTTGGTGGAGAACTCTGAAAACCAATACACCAAACACCATTCATTCTAAGGCCGTGCTTATAGTGCGCGTGACGGCGATGCGACGGATGATGTCATCCATCGCCGCTAGCGGAAATTGTAATTCGCTTTTTGGCGACCAGGTCTTTGATTGGTTCAAAGCGAAAGCTCCTATATGCTCCCCCTGGGTTGCGAGAATAAACATCACAAATTTACAACTTCTCACATTTCCATTTATACTGTTACGCTCTTTAGCAGGTGATATTGAACTAAACCCAGGCCCTCCCTTTTCAACTCTGTCCCATACCCCTGAGAATACCCCCTTCAAATTCCAAAAAGGTCTATCTGTCGTCCATATAAATATCCAGAACCTTCTCCCCAAATTGGATGAACTAAGGGCATGGTGCCTTATGCATAAACCCAAACTCCTCATTCTCACAGAAACATGGCTAACTTTTAAAACCCTTGATGCAACTATTGCCATTCAGGGATACTCCGTTTCTAGGAAAGACAGGTATAAGAGAGGTGGAGGGGTGTTATTTCAAATTGCAGACACCTTACAATTTACGCTGCTAATTGCCCCTCAAGCTCACCCACTTGAAATCCTAGTTGGCAAAATCTGACTCCCCTTTTTCTAAGCCTGTTCTTATTGCTGGCATCTACCGCCCCCACTTCAATCCCTGACTGATATCACCCAGTTTCTTGGCTCAAAACTAGAAAAGTGAGCTGCTAGTTCTTGGGGATTTCAACTTCAATTGGCTCGACCCTAAAACCAAGAAAATCCAGATACAACTCAAGTCACTTAACCTAACGCAATTTCCCAACCCACCCGGACAAACCCGAAATCTAACAACCATTCCTTGCTAGATTGGTTTCTCTCTCTCCTCTAGTCCCAGCAGAATCCAATCCTCTGGCATTCTACCTGACATTTTCAGTGACCATGCAATAGTGTACTGTGTAAGGAAAATCAGATCATCCCAATCAAGCCCTAAAGTTCTCCTCACTAGAACATTGAGACTTTAACCCACAACAGTTTCTGGCTGATCTTACCAGCTGCCCTTGGTACAGAATGAACGTAATTTCCGACCCCGATTCCGCACTCGACTATTTCCAATCAGACGAAGATCCACTTGCGGAAAGCGAAGCACAGCCAGTCCAAAAAGAAACAATATGGGGCTAAGCAAAATGACTAAAAAAATTATTTATTAAGAGTGTACAAAATGGTGGCGCAGGGATATGCCTCTGACGTGTTTCGCGCTGGAATAGCGCTTTCTCAAAGGGTATCCTGATGACTACTGGCGAATACACTATGCTCTAGGGTTGCTGCCCATTGTATAGGGACGGGCTGAATACACTGATGTGTACCTACACCAGCCAATTCAGGCAGGGTTCCCTTTAATATACAGGCAGCAGGTAACCTATCAATGAGCTCTACAATCAAGATCTACTCAGCTGTTTGTTCTTATATACCTGTTCCCTAGTCCGTTCAAGACTTGTTATATACCACTCTAAGACCTCACACTCAGATGCACTGAAATTGGAGGAGGTTCCTCTCACAGCTCCTATATCCAATCAGAGTTCTTTAAACTCTGTGATATCCATGCTTCACTACGCACAATAAGAGTACGGGAGGCCCACCTTCTGTGGGTAACAACCGACCTTATATCCCTCTACAATCATAGGGATGCCTTGTGGAAAAGCTATAAAGTAACTGGCACTACCAAGGATCTTAATAACTACAGATGCCTGTGGAATATGTGCACAAGGCAAACAAGACACGCAAAAGCACAAAATTACTCTGACAATTTTCACCAGAATACATTAAATCCAGATACAAGGTTTTAGTGGTATAAGCGCTCAAGCACCGAATCCTCAGAGTAATACAGTATATAAACAAAGAATAAATACTGTAGCACAAAAGCCAGGGCACAGGATAAAAGGCCAGTGGTACATGAGAGAATATATAAATCTCCAGTGTAATGAAGTTCTGAAAAGGGACAACAAAACCCTGAAGGAAAAGAGTAATGGGACTAAGCCCACTCCTCAAAAACTCATTGGGATAGACCCAGAACTGCTATTACAACACATGAAAGCAATCACAATATACTCACAAATATATAAATGCCTCTGTCCTGTGCCCCTAATGAGGTGTGATGCTGATGGTGAATGAAGATATGCAAAAATAGAGAGTACAGCACACAGCCAACAGAGTATGCCCAAGGTAGATATAAAAATATTATTTTATTAGGTCCATTAAAAATAGAGGTATAACAGACCTCCTACGCATTTCGTGCGCATTGCACTTTATCAAGGAGTCAATAAGTGAACCAAAACACATACCTTAAATACACAAACAAAAATGCCCCGTTTCGCGCCAAAAATGTGGCGACGTAAGGGCGTCTTCCACTCGCGAGCTGACGTCACACCAACCGCACCACCAATCAGTGCTGGTCCCTAAGGGCAGCTTCAGGAACTCCCGATCTGCCCTTAGTTGAGCTGCAAGGCTCAATGTGAGTGTGGGCGCAGGACACGCCCCCGCAGACGTCACCCGTTGTCATGCTGACCTATAGTGCATAGATGTGTCACAAAAAAATGAAAAAAACAAACAAAAGCACAGCAATGGGGACGAATTTCGCTCCTTCTTTTGCGAATGTATTTATGGGGTGATGGGAAGCACAGTTTATATATAGTAGCACCAATCACTTTAGGAATAAAATTATTTTCTATTAGCGATTTATAAATAATTTGATTATAATTTGGAAGGGGAATAGAAATATTCTTTATTTATTTTTTATTATTTTAATGAGAACACATATGATTTGAAGTTCACTTTGAATTATAACTTACAACACGTGCACTTTCTGGATCTTCATTTATATATTGATTTAGATCAGTGCATTGAAACTGATATATTCAGAAAAGAGAACGCTAGGAACTCGTTCCTAAGAGGGGTAAGGAAGTTGCTGGGAAAGAGATGTATAAATAATGGTGCAGAGTATGGGCATAGACATAGGTGGAGGGGAGGAGAGATGAAGAAATGTGGATAGGAGGGTAGTAGGGAAGTTGGAGAGAACAAACATTTACAAAGGAGCGAGGAGACATTAAACAGAAAAAGCAACAGGGAGGGCATAGTGAGATGCAGGAGGAGAGACTAAACCATGTATTGGAGGTTAGGAAGAGTACAAATTATCACAGCATTTAGAAAGTCAAGTTCTCACAGTTACAAGGCTGTAGTTATTTTTGAAGTGCAGAGTCCAGATCTTGTAATAATCAACTCCAATTCTACAGTATCTCCAGTATTTACTCCACAGACACTTTATGTGGCACTTTGGGGTGACACAGCCACATGGCTCACGGCCAAGATAGACGCACTTAAATACTCTAACACACAGTCACTTGACTAACAATTAAGGGAGGGGTCTGCCGGCCATATCCCTAAAACATGGAAAACTGCCAGAGTTGTCCCAATCTTCAAAAGTGGGAACAAAAACAGTCTCAAACTACAGGCCAATCTCTCTTCTCCCAAAACTATCCAAAGTCATGGAAATATTTGTTCACTCCCAATTAAGTGATTACTATACCAAGACAAATTTCCCTAGCCAATTCCAATCTGGCTTTCCGCCCAAACACTCCACGGTAAATACCCTCGTAAAAGTTTGCAATGAGATCCAGTGTGGAATGGAACTGGGACAACTTACTGGAGCAATATTCCTAGATTTTGCAAAGGCTTTTGAAACTGTTGATCATGCTATCTTGCTTAACAAACTCGAGTGCTCTGGAATAGGGAAGCATGCTTTAAATTGGTTTCAGTCCTACCTATAAGATAGATCCCAACATGTCTCTCGGGCACTGACTCCAACCCCTTGGATATCACCTACAGTGTCCCGCAAAGTTCTGTTCTGGGTCCCCTACTCTTCTCAGTCTTCATCAATGATCTTCCTATTGCTTGTTAGGGAGCTTCAATACACATGTATGCGGATGACACAATCTTATATGGACACAGCCATAGCCTCTCCGACCTTGGACACGTATTGCAATCTGACTTTTTGAGACTTGAAAATTGGATTTCCCAAAACAAACTGGTTTTTAAACACTGACAAGACTGTTACAATGGTATTTAGGACCAAAGTTACATTTTTAAAGCTTCTAATGAATGAGCTCTAGATCAGAACCAACTCTAATACCATCATAGCCCCTGTTACAAGTTTCAAATATTTAGGCATATGGTTTGACTCCCATTTAACATTTGGGTTGCACATTAATACCCTGACATTCAAAACCTATGCCAAACTAGGTGTACTTTATAGGAACAAATCCTCCCTTAGTCTGCTGGTCAGAAAGTGGATCGCACAGCAGATGCCATTGCCAATTATAGACTATGGGGAGTATATATTACAGCACTCCAAACTCACCTTAGCAAACTTGATACCCTCTACAATTCAAAATGCTGCTTTGTCACTGAGAAAGTTGAGAAAGTGACATAAGGGGGAGGGGGGCTGAATTATACAGCAATAAGATCTTAGCCGCCATTTTGTCTGACAGCCATCTTGTCATGTTTGCTTTTGTCCTTGTCTGTCATCCATTTTGTTATGTGCTATTTCTGTGAAGTAAGCTTGTATGTTTGGACTTGTGAAATGTGGAAGCGGAGATTGGAATGTTTCACTCTCTGCAAATTCTGTTGATCTTAAAAGTCCAGCCAGCTGCAAACGAGGGAGGATTATAAAACAGGCCAGAAATAATGAGAGGCCTTGATAGCTGGAATCAGAGATAAGTGCCTGTTCTCACATTTGTAACTGCTTCTCACATTTTTAGTGATAGAGACGAGCGCATACAAGAAGAATATATCAGTAACAATGTACATACAATAAGGCTAGATATGCTAGCACTTACAGCAGTTATGACACAACACAACACATATGGGACGGGGAAAACAATAAAACTAGTGCACATGTACTCACACGGACGAGTGTGAGACCAGTCCCCCAAAAGGTATATTTGGAAGTGTCTTTAGAGCAACGTTCTTAATTCTAGCCGTGTTCCTTGTAAAGAATCCCCTCACTCTTCACACAAGCTCATATGCTCATATAGGAAGGAGGGAAAACAGGATGATCAGCAGATTTTCAAGCACAAATAGAAATATAGTGCCACTTGGGATTGATGGGTGTTATGAACTAGTGTGCAAAAGCACAGCTACTCACACGGACAAATGTGAGTAAATTCTCACAATGGTTACTTTTCCAAAGGTGTCCCTCACTGACAGGCAGAGACCGCGAAATGCGGTCTGTAGGGAGCCGGGAGCGTGGCGCGGCCATGACGTGAGGGGGCGGGACCATCACACAGCCCCTCAGCAAAGCGCTGCAGCCCCACAGCACAGCGCTGCAGCCCCACAGCACAGCGCTGCAGCCCCACAGCCGCCCCTCAGCCCCTGCAATTGACCGCTACCTGCGGTCTGTAGGGAGCGGGAGCTGGGGGCGTGGTTTGAGCGGGGGGCGTGGTTTGAGCGGGGGGAGGGGGGGCGTGGTTTGAGCTGGAGGCTCTCGTGCTGTCCCCCCCCCCAAACTGTCGGTCCCTCTCCCCCCCCCTCCCTCCCGGAGCAGGGGCAGCCTGCGAAACGGGCACCAGAGGAGGGAGGGGGGGGGGGGGCGGCGCTATGCACGGCTGCACAGACAGGGTAGCCGCCTCCCTCCCCGTAGCCGCCTCCCTCCCCTCCTCATTGGCTGACTGCTACACCACGTGACGCGTCAGCGCTTCAGATCACCAGAAGCTTGCAGCATCGGCCGGCTGACGCGTCACAGCACGCAGTCAGCCATGTCTGAAGGAGCCAGCGGGGACCTTCAGACTGGAGGAAAGGAGCTGGTGGCCCGCGGCCGCAGCGGGTTCGCAGCCTAAAGCTCTCACATTTTAATCTGGTCTGTAAGGCTACGCTTATAGTGCCGGCGACTTCAGGCAACGGTCGCTGGAAAAATCAAATTCAGATGACTTCCAGCGATGGCGACTAAGCCGTCGCGTCACGGTTACTATAAGCGCACGCGATGGCGGCAATGAATTCGTTTTGACGCGACGACGCTGCTGCTGGCACTATAAACGCAGGCTTACTGTTACATACACCTATAACAATATATTATCTTTAACTGTGCATGCAATTTCTTGTACATAATGTACAACCCTGTTCACTTAATGTAACAATGTATTTGTCATCATAACTTTATGCCCAGGACATACATGAAAACGAGAGCCAACTCTCAATGTATTACTTCCTGGTAAAACATTCAATAAATAAATTTAAAGCTGGAAGCTCCCAAAAATAAATATTTAGACCGCGGGGTCCTTCAGAGCAAAGTTGTGGTCCTCCAACCAAACCCCCCACCTTCCACGAGACATTTGTAGTATTTTTAGCTGGATTTGACACACAAAAAGGTACCATATGGCTGCTTGGTCACAAATCGGAAGTCGAAACGTCATTTCCGGATGACGGTTCAGCTTTGTTATGGCTGCAGGAGTAAGCCCTTTTCCGCTTACTCTCATATCTCAGATAGCACCACCCCTAGTTCCTCCCTCATTAGTCACCAGCTGAGCAGGGCATATCCAGCTTCTCTCCCTCACTCCCCCTATTTCAATGCAGGAGTAAGCCTGACATGTGGCCGATTTGTGACCAATTTGCCCCTTGGGAAAAATGGCCTGTTTGGGAACTTGGGAGTCTCGTCCTCTGGCAGACCCACTAGTTCATGCAAGTTTTTTTCTTTTTAAATAGTGCAAACTGTTGCTTTCAAAAATAAAAAAGGTTACATTAGCAAAAGCGGGCATTTCAACATGTATTGGGGTGCATATACAATTAAGGACCTTTGTACAAAATCTGTATAATATACAACTTTAAAAACATGAACTACAGCTCAACCCCCTTATAATGCTGTGCATGGGGTCCAAAGAATCACATTGCGCTATAAGTGGATCGCGTTAGAAATAATGTACAATTGCATGCATTGTACAATAAAGTATTTAAGATATCAATAATCGTGTTATAAAGTATTTATAAATACAAAAATTGGGGGCCATGCTTGCATCGTGTTATAAGCGGATTCGCGTTGTAACGGATTGCATTATAGGTTGAGCTGTATATAGATTACTTTTTGGGAATACAATTTCAAGAACAAGAGGTTAATATTATTAATTAATATTTATCATAGATATGAGATTCTTGTGTTCGATTATTTTGTATATACTATACATGTTTATAAGACTAAGCATATCAGCTTTGATTGATTTGGGATAACATTATATAATTTTATCCTATATTGTCATATATGTTATGTTATACAATGAATAATTATAAATATCAGTACACATGATATCTAATTTTCACCGAGTCATGATCTAATGAGTTAAAAGTAAATAAGAACCGTTTTTCATTTAATATTTTTATTCCAGTTTTTTATTTAACAAATTTTTGTTTTTATATTGGTTAGTTTTTGTTGAATCTTGATCATATACACATCACTTTGGTGCCATGATTGGATCCAATTTTATATTTGATGTTCATGTAGGTTTTTCAGCTGATTCTACAAGTACTACCCTCTGTTTGACTTTATATTCTTATGTTCCTTTATTTTCCTTTTTTTCATTGTATTGAGCGCCTATGCTCATTGTAGATTGTATTCAATGGTGCCTTTTCCTATTGGCAGGCTGCGACCGGTTGGGCTTTCATTCAACCAGCACATTCCATCATAGGCTCCTGCCATGACCGTGCAGGGACCTATTACAGTGCTTGGGAGGCGGGACTTCCGGTTGCGGCTGCCATAAAGATTCGGCACCTTGGAGGGAACAACACTCTTTGACAAAGTGCACACCTTGCACGAAACGCGTCAGAGTTTCTCTTGAAGGCTCTTGCTTTTAATTTGTATGTTGCCACACATTCGATAAACTGTTTATTGATATGAAGATCCAGCACCCGTCGTACTTCCTTCATTTGGAACGCAGCTTTCATTGTTGAGACGCAGTGCACCGTCATTTCCCTTCCCATGTTGGAAGGATCTTCCTCCTGCTTCCGCATTGGGCTGAGGGCACGCGGTCACCAGGATCCTACAAACGGAGGTTGTGAGTACCCTTGTGGGAATAAATATAGAATTTTGGAAGGTCTAGCTCTAAGGGTTTATGGACTTAGTTTTAAGGGTAAGGTTTCCTTTATTCTATTGGCTTCCTTACATCCTAAGAATTCTATACACCATAATATACCCTCAACTCTGAGCATCCATGACCATACTCTGCCTTAAACACCTGGTGACTACAACATATGTGCATTTATCACTAAGACGATTACTATTGTGATAAATCATCTTGGAATTGCCTTGAGCACTGGACTAGGAGATTAGTCTCCGTTCTTCTGCTAAATAATCAGCCAGTTACACAATTGCTGAATCAGCAGAAAGATCATCATGAGGATTTGGAAGCAGCACACTGGCAGACTTGTGACGACCATTCTGGTATATTCCGCAGTCAGATTGTTCCGATGTTTATTATCCCTCTAAGGCTGCGGCCCCGCGTGCAGCCGAATTCTCCGGTCTGCAGAGAGCTGCAGGGGGAAAGACAGGAGGGGGAGTGACAGGGGCGGGGCCGTGATGTCACCCGGCAGGTTTGCCCTCATTGGCTGAACCGCTGGGGGGCGTGGCCCAGCTCTCCGCCGCGACTCCTGATCTCAATTTTCTTGAGAGCAGGAGTTTGTTGGCGCAGCACGGCGGCCCCCCCTCCATTGAGGGGAGGGCTCTTGTCCCTGTAGCCAGGGGGGACCTGGCCTAAGATTACTTTGAAATGCTTGTAAGAAACAGGGTCACAATACAGAAACATACGAGTAAACAGATTAACCCTTTTGTATTCCCCATGACGTAGCCGCATGATTATGAGGTCTGGTATTCCAGGGACCCCAACACTTGGTCGCTACACATGTTCTAGGGGAGATCCCGTTAAGAACCCCAGGTGATCTGGCCCAACACAAAATCTGAGGCAGAGGACGACTCCTCTTCCGTTCTCGACATCAGTTAACACAATGGGCCGGAGGGGCTGTAGCACTGATGCCGTGGTCCCTATGGCACTCAGTGTTAAAAGGTGAAAACACCTTTAATGAACGTGCAATGACCTCATACATGGTCGACCAAAAAACAACCTTATGTAAAGAATTGAACAATATAATTGGCTTTTTAAACAAATCTAACCCTACTAAAAGCCCAGATTTGGCTGCTTTTCTTGCAATGTAATTACAAGATACTGTACATTTTCTAAGGGACCTTAGCATTGGGGGATTATGTCAATCAAGTGTTTTCTTTACACTTGGTCAACTCTGCCCTGGGCAGTGTGCCAAAAAAGATACAGTGGAGACTAGGGGGAGGGGGGTTGCTTGTACAAACTCTTGTTGAAAATAAGGTAGAAGCAAAGACGTGCACCAGCTTCATGGTGTAGAATTTTACATCTAATGGAACAGTAATACTGCTTCAAAAACGTACTAAATAAAAATTAAGTTACATTTTTTGCTCATCAAAAACAGTGTGGTGTCATCTATTTCCAACATTTCACACAGCGATCACACTCTGACCAACAAGTAGCTCCACCCCTCCCTTCCACCCACATACAGCTTGAGGACATCCCACAAACAAGCAGCAACCTCTCCCTATGTGTCAGTTCCTCAAGGAATACTGAAAGTTTCCATAGTAATTATACAATGCATCTAACAAGGTATCTTATTGTATATAAAAAAGGTCAAATAAATTACTATAGCAGGTAAAAATGCCCTGAGATGGTATCTCGATAATCAGGTGTGGGCAATCATTTTGGCTGGAGGGCAACTTGACAAGCTTTGGTAATCTTCGCAGGCCAGGCAATGTAGAATCTACATTGTGTGTGACCTGCGAAGCATACCAAAGCTCCCCTCCTCACCTGCATCTCCCTTATCCTTGCTCCCTCTTTTCTCCCTTCTCGTTCCTCTCACCTGTGGTGCAGCGGTGGAGGCAGGGGCAGAAGAGGCAGCAGTGCGACAGGAGCACACTCAGGCGGTGGTTACGGAAGTTGGGCCTGACTGGATATACACACACGAGCAATGTGTAGATGTACAGATCCAAGAAGAAAAGTAATACGAGGAATTAAAGCTACAAAGATGAATGGCATAGAGTAAATGATGTGTGCAAGAGGAGTATAAACATTGAGCTCCTCTGATGTATATTGTGTAGTGTACGGACCAAAGGACTAGACTCCGTTTACTACGGATAACCCAATTTTGATTGATCAATTGTAAATCAACTTGCTGCATATAAAAAAAAATTCTAATTCTGCCATCTACAGCACTTACTCCCTCCCCTGCTGTCTCTGTACGTTTCCCATTAAACCTATTAGATTGTAAGCTCTTCGGGGCAGGGATTTCCTTTCCTATTGTCTGATTTTGCTGCACTTATTGTATAATTATAATTCCCTGTACTGTATTCTTTGTGAAGCGCCGAGTACACTTTTGGCGCTACATAATTAAAGACATACAATACAATTCATTCTGGGAAGTGACTACCTGTCTGTCTATAGCCAAGAACCAGAGGTTTACAAAGGAAAAAAGTTCCACCATTGGTGACTCGTCATAATCAGGAGAAAATAACCACAAATACGGTACATAATAGGTCCGGTTGCACTCAGTACGGCAAGGGTTACAGAACTGAGTAACAGTTGCTTCAGAAAATAACTGTTTGTGGTTATAAGAGAAGACGCATATCAGACTTGTGACATTCTACTCACATTGGAATACTCCTCTCAAATTCCGCAGCTGACAAATCAAGATGACTCTATTTCACCTCTAACCAGTCACGATTATAATGGAAGATGATTGAAATATGTTGTGTCAAGTGAGATAGATATAGATATATAGATAGATATCATACACACGAGGAATGTGATCCAAGAAGAAAAGCCATATGATACAAAGATGGGTGGGACCGAGTAAACGATGTGTGCAAGGAGAGTAGAAACGCTGAGCCCCTGCGATTAGAGATGGGCAAACCTGTCAGAATTGTACAGATTTTCCCGGGCCTTCTTAGCAAAATCAGATTTGCGGAATTGGATCCACCATCGGATTGTAAAGCCATCCGGATTCTTCCAAATCCGGCGCTGGTTCTCAGCTGCCTTCATTTAAAACAAATTAGTCGACGGAACTTAAATCATAAAGAACAAATTCGGATCCCTGAAATAGGTACCCTGAGAGATATGCTAATGGTTATGCAAAATCTATTTTAAAATGTGCCACATCCCACACTCCCTGAAAAAAAAAAAATAGGAATTAAGGGGTTCTTAAAAGTTTTAATATCACTGCTTTAAAACATTAGCATTAACTCTAGTTTTAAGTGTTATTGTGAAAAAGGGTAATGCCACAGTGTTTACATATATCACCTGAACGGTCCACAGTTTAGGACTTAAACATCGCTTTTATAATAAACAGCCTAGTTTTGGAATACTGCAAGAGTGCTGTATCAATTGATAGGTCATATATAGAATACATTATATAATCAGTTTAGCACACAGCCCCCTTGTGGCCAAAAATAGTATGAATTCTTTCTTAAGGTACTTACAGTAAGGCTGAGCTCATGGTGGTGGTGCGGGCGTGCACTACGGTGCACACTCCTGCAGCCCCGCACTACGGTGCGCACTCCTGCAGCCCCAGCGATGCCTGCACTAGGCTGCTGGAGATAGGAGAGGCGATCGGGGGCGTGGTGAACGCGTCACAAAGCTGGTTCTCCCTCATTGGCTGAACCAGCTCACGTGACGCTGGCATCATGCAGTCCGAAATCTCAAATTTATGTGTCGGGCCAAAATGTAGCAGCGTCGACGCGCCGCCGCGGGCACTTGATGAACTACAACACGTAGCGACGCCACCACAATGAGTGCGGCCTAACCGATATTGCTCTTCTAATAAGCACTGCATCAGAAGACAACATCTCCTAATTCGACTGGCACCCACTGTTAACGCAGTCCAGCAGTTTGAGACCGCTTCAAACAAACAACAGAGAAGATTGCTGATGTCCTTTTTAGTGATAATGATAATATTTCAGGTAGACTACAGATCCCAGAAATAATGGATTATTTCTCTTCAGAGAATTTAGGGAACAAAATGGACAGGAACAAGGAAACTTAGCACATCGATAGTGGTAACCACATATGCCGATGTCACATATACGGCATATATCCATTTCGACTGGTGAGCCTAAGGAAATTGCCGTATGAGCAGGAATAATAAATGATCCTGGGATCTCCCAGATGATGACTGCTGCCCATGCTTCGTCAGAACTTGCTGTTTGAAATAATTTGTTTTTAAAAATCACCACAGGGATCATTGTTAATTTAATAGAAGATTTGCTTGGCTAAAGAATGGATACATATTTGTCTCTTTTGCCTCTCCAACGGTCCACTATTTGAGTATGTACTGTCATTCTCTATTGTGAGTGTGGTCAATAGTTACAAAGCAATTTACATAATGGGCTGCAAGAGGTCTTCCAGTGCCAGAATATTTCTTATGGCAGAAGACATCTTAATAAATATGCCCTAGAATATATTTCTATTGCTGTATTTTTTATTACTACAGTATTTCCAGTGTTTGCAGCAACTCTGTTTTCGGCTTGCAAACTGCTGAATTTTTACTACGCTTGTCTTATATTTTAGGTTTCTTATATAAACACATTTGATTAAATGAAATGTCTACGCCTCTCTTTTAAACCTGTACTTCTCTGTTAAACAACACTCTTATGTCATCATAGTGGTCACATAGCCTATACCAGGGGTGGCCAACTCCAGTCCTCAAGGGCCACCATTACGTCGGATTTTCAGGATATCCCTGCTTCAGCACAAGTGGCTCAATCAGTGGCTCAGATTGAGCCACCTTCGCTGGAGCAGGGATAGCCTGAAAACCTGAACTGTTTGTGGCCCTTCAGGACTTGAGTTGGCCACAACTGACCTATATGGATCATGTAAGGTGAATATAAATTGTGAGGATATACTACTTTACATACATGAAAAACAATTTTTCACCCATAACAAATTACAGGAAATAAGTCTATATGAAATGCTTTTAACTTTTATTTTCTCCTTTCATAGTCACTGAAAACCTAGGAAATAAAACTGTAGACTAAACCAGGTTAAATCACATGGATGAATTGAGACCCATATGGAGAATTCAATTTATTTGCTGATCCAAGAAAGTAAATGATTTGTGGATGACTTCCCACTGAGAAACCTTCAACTGGTGCCATGGTTGCTAATAGAATTGCTGTTTTCACCATTAAGAAACCTGGCTTGAAGCCCTCCTTTTTTTTGGTGTAAAAAAGCCAAAATGATGGATATAAAAGTTTATTTTGGCACTCAATACTTTTGCTGGCAGCGTCATAAAAAAAACAGGCCACATGCTGTATGATACGGATGGTGTCAATAAAACACTTTCCTGTTTGTGATAATTTGATGCCAATATTCCCAGCAGTTTGAGCTGTAAACTGTAACAATACATAATGTTGCCTTAGTAATATAAGGATACATTGTAGCTGCTGAGTTACACTGACTGAAGCAGCATTGTGTTAGGCCCCGGATATAGTACAGGAGCGCATGACGTCACGCGCGCCTGTACTAAAAGCGATCCGTGGCCTGTAGAATTGCGCAACGGGTGGGGTGGCGAGGGCATGACGAAGGCGTGCCAGGGGGGTGCCCGTGATGTCACGTGAGCGGTACGCCCTCATTGGCTGAACCGTGCATGTGACCTGGCCGTTGCGCGGCAAATATAAAACAAAATTGTCATGCAAAGTATCAGTCTCCCCATCGCGCACGCGTCCTCTATGGCCGTGCACATTGCCTTCCGGCAATTTGATTTTAGTGCGCGCGATGACGCTCGCCCCGTCGCTGTTACTATGGACGCGGCCTTGGTCACAAAATCCGGATTTTTACAGGTTTATAACAGGAGTACAAACGATTCTCAGCTTAGGTAACAAAGTAGAATTATACATGGTCACATGCTTTACATATAAACATAAGAAAAAAAAGGGGAGGTAGGTAATGTAGTATTTGCTGCTTTAAGGGATTCAGCTTTCGATCGCTCTTGGGCATAGAATCTCTTAAATGTCAGCTAAAAATAAGTGATTTATCTTTTGTTAATCCGGCGATATGTCTTCCCTGCTAATAAAACTTTTACCTAAGGTGTGATACATACCCTCGGTGACAGGCTGCAGTTTGGAGGAACGCTCTGAATCTGGGGAATGTAGTGGCTCTGGCTCCTTCAGGCATTCCAATTGTAAGAAGGGATCGTAGTCCTCAGATGCCAGATCCGAAAGGCTCATAGGAAAGTACCGTGGATTGCTGAAATGCTGGGAGCCGTAGACACAGTCATGCAGGACCTGCAGCAAGGAAGAAGCACCCAAAAAGAATCAATGTGAATCATTAAAAGCTCCCTCATTCAGACTTAGGCCGCGGTCCCAGTGTGCACTGTAGCACGTGTGCCTGGCAGTAGGGTGGGGGGGGGGGGAGGGGGGCCTCAATCAGAGGCTGTTATTGTTGGCCAATTGTGCTGAAGCAGTGATTTCCTTAAAAACTGACCTGTTGGTGGCCCTTGGGGACTGGAATTGACCATTCTTGCAATAGCATAATACCTCCATATAAGTACCACACATTATGTAGGTTATGGTGGATGAAAAGGTGACTGAAAACCCTCCACTGTATAGTGTATAGAGCAAATAAAAATATTACATGTGAGCACATTCCCTTGTCTCAGACAGGTCTGCAAGCCTGCTTTTCACCATTATCCTCTAGCATACAGTGCTTCCACTGCAGCATGGCATTCTGGGAAATGACATGCAAATAAGCACAGAGTATATATTTGAGAAGATACGCAACACAAGGAATTTAGACACGGGTAACGTGTTTCTTCTCAAACAAAAAAAAATTCTAGCTGGGATTTAAAATTTACACCTAAACTTCAGATTTGGACATCCACTGTGTGACGGTAAAGCTAGCTGGCATCACAAAACTGGGATGACGCCCAGCTAGCTACCCCTAAATCTATGTAACTTGGCCACCTTTGTAAGGCTTATTTTGGCCAAATGTACTTAAAATATCTGGGGAAGAACAGCGAATGTGTAAATGTATTTCCATGTCTGTAGGAATGTATTTCAAAATCTGTATTTGTTATTCCCTGTAAATGCAATCCCACAGTTTAGTGAATCAACATTGTCCTCTGATGTGATTTGGGAGGTAGCCCATTAAAGTGTTAAAGCTGCAGTTCAGTCAATATCCTGCATGTGTTTATTTTTTAATAAATCAGTTCTGTAGTAAGAAAAATACTTTTAGCATTTTCTGTTTTAAAAACAACAACTTTGAAAGACCAATTTTCTTGTATTCTATTTTAACAGCCATTTGCTAAGGCACTGCCCCTTCATGTCCTGGCACACCCCTTTGTCAGCCCTGACCTCCCTCTAGCACATGTCAGTGCAGAAGCAGAAGGAAAACAGATCCCTTCACTAATTATGTCACCAAATTTCGCCTATCAATACATGGAGAACGAATTGACCTGCAGCTATACAGTTCTTTAGGTAATTAGAGATTGCACACATGAAACAATTGAAGTAAAAAAATTAATTAAAAAAAAAAAGACAACTGCAGCTTTAATTGGATTATGTGTACATTTGTATGAAAGGGACTCTGATTTAATCAGGGATGGGGATGGGTTCTTAGCAAGCCCTCTGGCTGTTGTGGCACTAACTTAATCTGTGCTCTGATTGTCCAGTAGCCCCCTCCCATGCAATGGATAGCCACAGAGAGCTATATAACGGGTGCTGCCGATCAGAGAATGAGATCTACCTTAAGAGAGCATCTGAGAGCAAGAGAGGCTAACAGAGACTGAGAGACACTCTGGGAAGGAGTGTGGAGATTTCCTCAGAGAGGCTAACAGAGGGAGACACACTCTAGGAAGGAGTATGAAGATTCCCTCAGAGGACTATCTGAGAGACAGAGAGACATTCTGCAAAGGAGTTTGATCTTTACAGTGACCAGCTGGAGATGTATCTCAGAGGGGCTGCTGTGTGATCAGCCCTCTGAGATCCTGGACGAGAAGCGGACAGGACAAGCCTTCTTGAAGCAGGCCCCTGCACCTAGCAAGGCTAGAGTCTACTCCCCGAGTCCCCAGTTGGTAGTGTATCGTGTTTTGTGCATCTTTGTCTGCTGCTGTGCCAGAATAAACCCCATTTTAGTCTACAACTTTGTCCTGTCTGGTGCTAGTGATCCCGGTGGTTTCGGTGTAAAAGTACTGGTCTCCCGTGACACACACTAAAACAAAACACCTCAATTGCATACAAAAACACCCCACAAAATTACATATTTTCTTAAAGTACATGCTCAAATAAGTGCAGGCGCAGGAAATTTGTCTTTCCCTACATGAATACCTTGCCAGGAATAGCCTTTTCACAGCCAAGGGTAGTTGTTACCTACATAGCCAATGGAATGTTCACATATCTGCAATAAACTATACTGTATGTGTAATTGTGCACCCTAGAAAACCATACGTTATATCAAAAGTTGCATTTTAAATTGGTGTTCATCCCATGTTCATATGATCTCACAATCTAGTTAGTTTGCAAAAAATATGGAGTATTTTTCAAACTTTGCACTAAAGTATCTAAAAGTAGCATCCAAATTGTATCTGCATGAATTGTATTAAGCAACACACCTTTAATAAATCAATTTAAAACATCCTATTTTGGGTTAATGTTGTTACATGAAAAAAGGATGGTAAGTCCCAAAGTAGAAATAGACAGATTTTGATCCACATCTAAATTAAAAAAGCCCATCAGACTTCATCTACGTTGCATAGATTTTTAGATGGAAAGTATTTACTGTACCTGCTATTTAAGAACGAAGAACTAATAGAAGCTAAAGTATCGGACGGTATAGCCAGACTTACTGATGGACTTTGGCCCTTATTTAACACACCTCCAAGTGCCAGAATATACCTTACGTTCCATTTACTGAAATGGGCCATAATGTGTCATCTTGAGCCAGAAGGTGTATTCTGAAACAGCACAGATTTGGTAAATATAAGCCTTGGTCTCTTTAAACCAGTAGACCAACCCGATTGCCATTGTTTTTGTATTTTATTAGTTAAAGATTTCTTCCCGTCTTTTCCAACATGTTTTCTTTTTTTTAATCTGATGCTTCATTTAGATTATTAAATCTTTTTTTTATATTAATAGTCATGGAGGTTAAAATGGAGCCCTCCACTGATTCTAGAATTGAAAAAATTCAAAAAAAGGGGGGCCATGTTCAGAGGCAAGATACTGACAGTATACGAGTTAAACGCATGTAGCCTTCTGGAGTGAGCGATTACTGCTTCAACCCCACAGAAGGGGATATAATAGAAACACTACAGTGTGTTTTTAAACGCGTAATTAAAGTCTCCATATATTTATGTCGCCATACTGTTGGAAGTACGATCATTCACCCAGTAGCCCAAGCACGCTGCTTAGGGGTCACACTCGACGCATCTCTCACATTCTCCTCTCACATTCAAAACGTTTACAAAAATTGTTGCTTTTTCCTCCGCAATATCACAAAGATACGCCCTTTCCTCTGTTACTCGACTGCTAAAACTCTGACTCAGGTCCTCATTCTCTCACGTCTCGATTACTGCAACCTCCTGCTGTCCGGCCTTCCTGCCTCTCACCTGTCTCCCCTACAATCTATCCTAAACGCTGCTGCCAGAATCACTCTACTCTTTCCTAAATCTGTCTCTGCGTTTCCCCTCCTGAAATCTCTCTCCTGGCTTCCGATCAAATCCCGTATCACACACTCAATTCTCCTCCTCACTTTTAAAGCTTTACACTCTTCTGCCCCGCCTTACATTTCAGCCCTAATTTCTCGTTATGCACCATATCGACTCTTGCGTTCTTCTCAAGGATGCCTTCTTTCTACCCCCTTTGATCTAAAGCCCCTCCCGCCTTAAACCTTTTTCACTGACTACCCCGCACCTCTGGAATGCCCTTCCCCTCAATACCCGGCTAGCACCCTCTCTATCCACCTTAAGCCACACTTGCATAAAGAAGCATATGAATAGCACCGTAGATATTACTAGACACGATACATAAAGCTTGGCCCCCTGCAGACGCACTTACCAGAACTCCCTCCTACTGTCTCTGTACGTTCTCCCTACCTACCAATTAGACTGTAAGCTCCACGGAGCAGGAACTCCTCTTCCTTAATGTTACTTTTATGTCTGAAGCACTTATTTCCATGATCTGTTATTTATATTATCTGTTATTTATTTGATTACCACATGTATTACTACTGTGAAGCGCTATGTACATTAATGGCGCTATATAAATAAAGACATACAATACAATATTCATCTTGACAATTCACTTTTTCTTCTTTTTAAACGTGCAATCCCATAATTTTTTAGACATTATTTTAATAAAGGACACCACCCGAAGTCGTAGTGTGGTTTCATCTATATTAATAAAAGCACGAGTTTTACTCTTTGAAATAAATGATGCAAGAAACACTCACACTGCCCAGTCAGGTTCCTCTCCAGTTTGCAATGAACATGTGACTTATGATGGATATAGACAAAATTAACTTCTTCTGGTCTCAGTCACAATTTTTTTCCCATTGATTTAGAAAAGTTGATCCTCATTTCTGATTAAGACTAGACTAAGACCCTAAATGGTATGTGTTATCAGAATCCAAAAAGGCGATTAAAAGTGCAACATTCTTCTAAGAGACAGGTGTCATATGACATCAGTAGGCAGTAGCGCTGTCGTGCGCTCTGGAGTGCGGTGATTCCGGTAAGGGAAGTTAAGTATGGATCGGGGGGAGGAATGGTGGGAGGTCCATTAGGGAACGTATAGAGTCCTTGAGGTTGCAGTGTTGCGAGTGATATCCGAATCCGGACACAAGTGAAATCCCATCAATGTATGAATTCTATTTACTGATGCAGCGGCCGTTATTCGAACACACCACGGCGCCGATTTTGAGTTCTCTGCTGTTCCCCACGCAGCATGAACGCGGCCAATCGCCCCGAGCACCAGCGCTTATCGCGGATGTTTTGTTTGAATTTCATGGATTCTGATTCTTTCTTTGCAATAAAATGGATGAATTGTAATGCGTACAGGACTGTGCTACTGTGTCAATTTCATGTTTTTAAAAGCCAGAACACTAAAATTCGTTTATCTGCACTCGCCGCGCTCGCATCTTAGTGTGGGAAGGCTGGAATTCATCACGCGGTTTTAAACATGACCATAAAGTGTCAGATTCCTACCTTGTATGCACAGTTCAATACAGCGTTTTCTTTGCCTTGGTTCTCTGTCCCGGCATGGCGCACTGGATGTAGTAATACTGCGAGGGGCAGTGCCATCATCCAGTCCAGGAGCGAGAGGAGCAAGGATACCACCAGCTAGGAGAAAAACACTGGAATATCAGAACACACACGCTAGCACTTCTTTCAGTGCTCCCCAGATCACAGATTGCAAACTACTTTTGCCATCTGAACTGCTTCCTACTTGATCAACCCAATGATTATTGCTTACAAATTAAATTGCAAAAGTTTTCTAGTTGCTGCATTACCAAGGCTTGCTGTAAACGATAGCATACAGTACGTGGATCACTCACCATTGAAAAGCTGGTCCCTTTAAAGTGGGATATGTACAAATGCACTTTTCCAATTCTGTCAATGAAAAAGTACCCTAGTGTGTTTCTTCATGCCATCCTCAATTCTGCATCATTCACCCCATTGTCGCATATTATACCTTGCTTAAGCTGCAGAGAAGAATTCTGGACAGTGTCATGCAAATGAGTCCCTAGTGGGATAGGATGGGTGGGAAGCTGAACATGACCTGTCCTTTGGGAGCACATTTCTATCTATCTCACTATCCATAATACTTGTCTGCAGTTTAACCACTGACAATGAGGTTAAAGAAGCAAGTTTGAGACCTGTGGAAGACATGCAGATGAACTCATGGGTATTCTATCTTTGCTGTACTTTGCATGGTGAATGCATTCAGAAATGACAGTTGTCTGATGACTAAAATGATCAATTCATCAATGTAAAAAGTCTAAAATAGAAACTTGTGTGGTCTGAAAAATGCATGTACAGTTATATTTATGGAAAACCAGCATGCTGTTGTAATACTCACCCGCTTATCTTGTTCATAAGACGAAGCCTCAGCAGTCGGCAACAGATATGTCACTGTCGCTAGCAGGATCTGCCAAGTGAAAAAAAATCATCAAATGAGAATATAGTCTATAAGCTTTGCTCTGTCGTGTAACTAACTGAAAAAGGAGGATGTTTTTGTCATGGATATTTGCTGAAGATATCCATTATGCGGTACAGCATTTAGACAGATGAGAACTCCCACTGCAATTAACCAACTCCTACTGAACCGTTTATGCTTAAAAATAATAATAATTAAAAAATAACCATATAAAAAGGTAGCTTTCATTCTGCTGGATTTCAATGTATAATAATTTGCAAAAGGGTCTAACAAAATAGGTGGCCTTAAAATACAATTCCATAAATCTTAATCATCAGCACAGCAACAGGCAATGAATGTCTCCAACAATAAACAGTGTATATTTCACACATGTGAAAACTATAACCAAAATCTAAAATTTGTCAAAATTAATAAAACAATAAATTGTATGTTTTATTTTCCCCAATCTATAAGGCAACATGAAGTCGTCATAAATGCATGTAAACTATATAAGCAAATATTACTTACTTCTATAATTTTCAGGGGATACTCTGGCGAGTAAAGCTGTAGTTGCTGTACGTAGTTAACCAGCACACTCAGCACACTGCAGGCAACCTGAGCAACCACTTTATTGGGAAACTAAAATGAATAAAACCAGATCATTAACCCTTTGTCTGTAAGAACAATGTGGACAAGTCTGGGAAATTAGAAGTTAAAACCATTACACTCAATGAGTTAGATCTAAAAGCAATCTTAATTAATTGCCCCATGGCTTATACAGTATAAGTTTTGACATCATTTTTAATAGTTTGGCAATGTGTTAGAATCTTGAGTAAGGTGACAACTTTGTAACAAACATTGTTGCAAAAACATCCTACGTGGAAGGAGTTTAATATAACAACTGTCCTTTCAATGCAGAAGCTTTAGGGACAAGATCAGTTTACCATTACTGTTCAACATGAACACAGAATAAGAGCTTCAGGGAAATATTTTCCAAACATTGTAAAGACATTCATTACACATTATGGTGTGTGTGCACGTGAAAGGGTTCAACATCTTATGAAGTAAATTTACACAACATACAACTTAATCATTGATTTGTTCAAAGTTCACAATGAAATGTCCGCACATACACCGTAGTTGACAAGTATATGTACTGCGAGGGCCAAATAGATATGAAAACCGCCTTTAGTATTAGTAAACTCTTTCCTTTACATAGAAATGCTTAAAGAAGCAAGCTGGTCATGAAAATCTAAATGAGAGTGCTTCCAACATGGGATCCTGAGCTATTTCACTTTATTGGGCAACTAAAATGAATAAAAGGATTAAGAGTATACAGTTATGTGAAAAAGAAAGTACACCCTCTTTGAATTCTCTGGTTTTACATATCAGGATATAATAACAATCATCTGTTCCTTAGCAGGTCTTAAAATTAGGTAAATACAACCTCAGATGAACAACACATGACATATTACACTGTCATGATTTATTTAACAAAAATAAAGCCAAAATGGAGAAGCCATGTGTGAAAAACTAAGTACACCCTTGCTCCTTCAATAGGAATTAAGATGCTAAGTAGGTGCTGCTAATCAAATGCCCTTGATTAATTGATCATCAGCAAGTGTGACCACCTCTATAAAAGCCGAAGTTTTAGCAGTTTGCTCGTCTGGAGCATTCAGGTGTGTGTTAACACAATGCCAAGGAGGAAAGACATCAGCAATGATCTTAGAGAAGCAGTTGTTGCTGCCCATCAATCTGGGAAGGGTTATAAGGCCATATCCAGACAATTTAAAGTCCATCATTCTACAGTGAGAAAGATTATTCAAAAGTGTAAAACATTCAAGACAGTTGCTAATCTTCCCAGGAGTGGACATCCCAGCAAATTCACCCTAAGGTCAGACCGTGCAATGCTCAGAGAAATTGCAAAATACCCAAGAGTTACATCTCAGACTCTACTGGCCTCAGTTAGCATGTTAAATGTTAAAGTTCATGACAGTACAATTAGAAAAAGACTGAACAAGTATGGTTTGTTTGGAAGGGTTGCCAGGAGAAAGCCTCTTCTCTCTAAAAAGAACATGGCAACACAGCTTAGGTTTGCAAAGTTGCATCTGACCAAACCACAAGACTTCTGGAACAATGTCCTTTGGACAGACGAGACCAAAGTGGAGATGTTTGACCATAATGCACACCGCCACGCTTGGCAAAAACCAAACACAGCATATCAGCACAAACACCTCATTACAACTGTTAAGCCCGGTGGTGGAGGGGTGATGATTTGAGCTTGTTTTTGCAGCCACAGGACCGGGGAACCTTGCAGTCATTGAGTCGACCATGAACTCCTCTGTATACGAAAGTATTCTAGAGTCAAATGTGAGGCCATCAGTCCGACAGCTAAAGCTTGGTCGAAATTGGGTCATGCAATAGGACAATGATCCCAAGCACACCAGCAAATCTACAACAGAAGGCTGGGGGAAAAAAAGAATCAAGGTGTTGCAATGGCCCAGTCAAAGTCCAGACCTCAACCTGATTGAAATGCTGTGGCTGGACCTTAAGAGAGCTGTGCATAAACAAATGCCCACAAACCTCAATGAACTGAAGCAACGTTGTAAAGAAGAGTGGACCAATATTCCTCCACAACGATGTGAGAGACTGATAAAGTCATACAGAAAAAGATTACTTCAAGTTATTGCTGCTGAAGGTGGTTCTACAAGCTATTGAATCACAAGGTATACTTAGCTTTTCACACATGGCTTCTCCATTTTGGCTTTATTTTTGTTAAATAAATCATGACAGTGTAATATGTCTATACAGTGTTTCCGGCCTTAAATTGGGACAAAAGAGACTGCAACGTGGTGTGGGCATCACAATATACACACACACACACACACACACACATATATATATATATATATATACACATACACACACTTGTGTGTTTACACACAAATAAATGAGTACTTCAGTATTAGGTGATAAATTGTTAGTCCAAATAAAAAAAGGTATAACCTAATACGGAAGTACTCATTTATTCTGCACTATCGCAACTGGACTAACAAGAAGCAGGTTCTTCAGAGTTCTGACTGGGGTCCGCACTGCGAGTCCTGTAAATAGGTTATGGGTATAGCTAAATGTAAGCAAAAAAAAGAAAGAAAGCTCCCTAATAGCCGCACAAGAGAACAATAATAATAAAAAAAAAAAAAAGACTGAACTGCACTTTAAATGGTCACTAATCTAAGTGATTACTGCATTGTTTTTGCATTGATTTTCTTGAACTTGTCCCTCTGTGTTTTGACTGGATGGAGCTTCCGGGATTTCATTTCAACCGTGAACCATTAGAGAGGGTATAGGATCTGTGGATTATGGTTCTAGAGAAAATGTCATTTAGGATTTCGAAAACCGCATTAAGTAGTGCTTGTCTGTAATGGAGGTCAGGCAGGGTTGTTTCTTTTCTAGACAGCGAATCAATGAAGAACCGCTTTTTACCCTAGAAATCGATAGGCGACGGTTTGTTTTTAACAAAAGAGGATGAGACAGGAAGTCCTTTTTTTCTTGATAGAGAATCATTCAGACTCATTCTTTGTCCTAACCCACGATTCAAGATTCTTGTTCGATGTGGCAGGCCCGCTGTGGAAGCACAGGTCCTGCTGGGATCTCTGGTCTGCTTCCCCCCAACCTTACCGGGAGCTACCGGCTGGCACCCCAGCAGCTCTGACATCGTAATGTCACAGTTCACAGATGTGAAGGTGAGACTTGTAGTTTTTAGGCACAAGGACTCCTCCTCTTGATGTACTGCTTAAACCTGGGTTAGCTACTTCAGTGAAGTCTTCCTTAAGTAATACTTGGACAGGTACTGCACCTGATGGTAACAAAACAAATGAAAGAGTTTATGTGAATAAACATAGCAGTTTAATTTCATAGGCTTGTAACAAGGGGATTGGTCATCATCTAAATTGAATTGCTTACTTATTTACTACCAGTAATGAGGTTATCCTGTTACTATCTAGTGATAGTTCAGCCTTCTGCTAATACCCCAAAAACATGCATCTTAGGAAGTGTGCCTCGTCATATACTGCAGTACCTATGGTTGTCAGTGTTTAAGCTACCAATACATGTTTTAACCTCATCCATTCATCTCTCGCATTGTTTCTTACGGACTTTAATATCATTAAACCTTTTATTTTAGGAACTCAACTATCAAAACCGTGTAGTTCCTTTCCAGAGAGGAGCCATCTGGGCCTGCAAGGTAGGTCAGAAATAGACCATTAATACCTGTAACTATGTAATATTGTATGATTAGAATAGTATTTTCCCGTCAGTACAGATTTTTGTCATCAAAAAGGAAAAAGGTGTGAGGTTTTTTTCTTATCTATTCTGTTAAAGAAGAGCCACCAAATTAATTAAGTTGGTGCTTTTGTTTATGAAGGTACCAGGACTGAGGGATATGTTACATTTGTGTTGTGTGTGTGTGTGTTGGTGTGTGGTAGTGTGGTGTGTGTGTGGTGTGTGTGTGTGTGTGTTGTGTGTGTGTAGGTAGGGTGAGGGTTGGGTGGTGGAGGGGGAGCGGGGACGACGGGTGTGTGATGTGTGTGGGGAGGGTGTGTTGTGGGAGGGTGTGTGGGGAGAGGGTTGTTTGTTGTGTGGGAGAGGGTGGTGTGTGTTGGAGAGGGTGTGTGTTGTGTGTGAGAGTGTTTTTTGTTTGTTTTGGTATATTTTTTGGTGTGTGTGTGTGTGAGAGTTTTGTGTTTTGTTTTTGTACTAGTTTTTGTTTTTTTGTATGTTTTTTTTTTTTTGTGTAGATGGTTTTTTTGTGTTTGTCTACTTTTTTTTTTTTTTGTTTTTGTCTAGGTTGTGTGTTTTGTTTTTTTCTCTTGTTTTTTTGTGTTTTTTTATCTTTTTTGTGTTTTTTTTTTTTTTCTCTTTTTTTTTTTTTTTTTTTTCTCTTTTTGTTTTTTTTGTTTTTTCTCTTTTTTTTTTGTTTTTTTTCTTCTTTTTTTTTTTTTTTGCTTCTAGCTGTTTTTTTGTTTTTTTTGTTTTCTTTTTTTTTGTTTTTTCTTTTTTTGCTCTTTTTTAATTTTTGTTTTTTGTTCTCTTTCTTTTTTTTTTATTTTTTTTCTCTTTTTTTGTTTTTTTTTTATCTCTTTTTTTCTTTTTTTTTTCGTCTTTTTCATCTTTTTTTTTTTTTTTTCTCTCTTTTTCTCTTTTTTTTGTGGTGTGTGCGTGTGCGCGTGTGGCGCGCGTTGTGTGTGCGTGTGCGGGTGGGGGGCCGCTGGTGTGTTGTGTGTGTGTGTGTGGGCGCTTCGGGTGTGTTTGGTGTGTGTGCCGTGGTGTGTTGGTTTGATTGGGCGCGGGTTGTTGTGTGTGTGGGTGTGTGGTCCGGGGTGTGGTGTTATTGGGCCTGGTTTGTATTTTTCCGCCGTAAGTTTGTTGTGTTTCTCTTTTTATGTGTTTTTGCTCTGTGGTGTTTGTGTTGTTCTCCTCTCTTTTTTTTTTTTTTTCTATTTGTTGAGTTTTTTTTCCGCATTTTTTTTTATATGCTTTTTGCTCTTGTTTTTTTTTTTTTTTCTCTTCTTTTTCGTGTATTCTCGTTTTTTTTTTTTTTGTCGTACACATTTATTTTACTCTTTTTTTATTTTTGTTCTCTTTTTTTTTTTTTTTTTTTTTTTTTCTCATTCTTGTGAGTTGTTTTTTTTTTATTTTTTTGTGCTTCGGTTTTTTTTTTTTTTTTTTTTTTTACTCTCTTATCTTTTTTTGTTTTTTTTTTTTATTTTTTCTCTGTTTTTTTTTTATTTTTTTTTTTTTTTTTTTTTTTTTTTTTGTACATCTTTTTCGTTTTATTTTGTTTTTTCTTTTACTTCTGTTTTTATTTGTTTCTGCGGCCATTTTTTTTTTTTTTACTTTCTTTTTCTTCTCTTTTTGGGTGATATGCTTCTTTTTATTTTTTTCTCATTTTTGTTATTTGTGTGTTGGTGTGGAGAGGGATGTGGGGAAGAGGCAAGGATCGGGGTTGAGGGGGTGAGATGCTGGGGGTTGCGGGGTTCCCCAGAATTCAGATCTAATTTTTGGGGTTCCTAACCAAGAAATGGTTGAAAACCACGGTTCTACAGCAATAACATCACGCTCTCTATTTGTTGGTTCCTTTTCTATACATGGTACAGATGATGAAAAAATTACATTCATTGTCTGTAGGGAACGCGGCTGTAGAAGGGTTTGTGGATGCTTTTAAAAAACAAGGCGTCATGCAAAGTGGTATATTTATCGTTTGGAATTAAATGATTCTTTGACAAGCAGAAGGATAAACGAATAGGAAGCATGAATACATAAAGCCACAAGTCAGATGTAAGTAATATAAGTAGTCCATTTCTCCCGCACTTTGTCCCTGCATATTCTGTTATTAATTTTTTGGCCTTTTTTCTGTCTTAATCTCCCGTTCTTTTCTATTCAGTATGTTTTTGTATGGTTGTTGGTTTACTTTTTTTTTTATTATTACTATTTTTTAGGTGTATGTGTGCTGTATGCTCTTGTTGTTTCTGTATTAATTTTTCTACTTGGCCTCGTATGCGTCCCCTTGGCAGGTGTGTAGTCACTCTGCATTTTAGTGTATTTGGGATGTGTGAGGAGCTGTTCACCAAACCGATCACCCCCAGAGTTAGGAAGCTCTCAATGTTGCATCTTGTGTATCATCTACAAAGTATAGGATAACATTCTTTGTTGTTTTTAGCTTGGTTTTTTTTTCGATTGCAAAATGTGTCGGAGAACCAAAAAGGAAAAGTATGTGATTGTTGCACACTTCAAGGATAGGGTCAAAAAGGTTAGATTGGCGTAAATATAAAAAAGAAAAAAGAATTATCTTCATGCAAACAATTTATTTACCGCTATTTCATATTATTAGGTCATTGTAACCATCCCTTGGACCCTGACCGTAAAGGATGTTGCATCAGATGTGGACTATTCCCATTTGCAGTGCTTGTTCTCCTCTCAGGCAAGGCCTTTGCAGAAGGGGTGCAAAGTTAGTGCGGGCTGGGTGTGGATGCTTCAAAAACACAAGGATAAGTGTCAGGAACCTTTAATAACAAAAATCTACTTTGGTGATGGCGCATCAATATGCGTCGCATACATTGACATACTGGTGTTACTGGTTACTTGACATACGTTAGTGACAAGTAAACAATATAATTCTGGACTTCATCCCCTGGTATCTCTCACTTCTTTGCTGGGAGGGTACTTAGACTTGTTAGCCATAGTAAGGGATGAAGTGAACAAGCCTCTTGCATAGAGTCATAAATGGGCCCATATCGATTGGACTCTCTCAGAAATACGAACTTAGAGCTTCCTCCTGGATTAATAACGCCTACACTATGTACTCTGCATCTCCATGGGCCTATTTGATCAGGATTAGGCACGTAAAACCTTCTGTTGGGCTGGTCCAAACATACTCCAGAGTTACTTGGCTCTGAACTCCCCATCAAGAGCATGCTTCTCCTTGTCAATAGTGGGAACACTTGGACCCTTACTAATTGGCACTTATGGGGTAATGGGCATCATTTCTAACTGAAGACTAACAACTGTGACAGACACATCAAATACATTTAGCTATACAAAGTAAGATCGATGGGCCTAAAAAGGCAAATTGTTGCGCCTGCACACACCATCTGGAATATGGGGAACCAATAAATTGTGAATGTGTTTGACGGAACAGAAAAACTGCAATAAGAGTGCTGAGGTGGTGGCTGGCAGGATGGGGTTAATGATAAGAAGCAACAAAAAGAAAGAAAGCTCCCTAATAGCCGCACAAGAGAAGACACCTATACCTATTTATAAAAAGTTACTATTTTATTTATAAATGATTAAAATATATTTATTCAGCAAAAGCTAACGTGAAACCAAGTGTTAAATAAATTAAAAAACAAAAAAAACGGAGGATGTAACTGTATGCTAATTCAAACTAACGTGTTCATTCTAGGAATAAACTATTTTATAATGTCCCTGCTATATATTTATACTAACAGTGTAGTTATAGACAATACGGTCTATATAGTTGAGAGGACTACACCTAACATGGAGATATAGCTTAATGTAGTGTGTTGCTCAGAATAATATCGTTTGTTGAGCCAGCTAATTGCTAGTGATAAAGAAAGAATAAAAAACGGATAATCAATACACACACATAATGTAGCCACCACTGGTTCAAAGGTAATTCACCTAAAGAAGTCTGTTATAGTTTGCCAGAACACATATTTCATAGATACAAGTAATGTGGTCGTTGTACTCAGAACCATGACAAAATAGGAAGTGGCTCAGTAGTGTTGTGCTATTCCTTTAGATGTCTCCCGAAACACGTCCTCCACTAGAGGGGAGACAAGACATCTCACGATATAGCCCCAAGACCATCTAGGTGGTGGAACGCTTAGCCATGCCGCAACATATGTTACATATTCCAGTTTCACCCGTTGTGGCTTCAGATCGGGGGCCACGTTGCTTTTTTTGCTGCAATAAATATATTTTAATCATTTATTAATAATAGTAATTTTTACATAGGTATAGTGTGTCTCTTGTGCGCTATTAGGAGCTTTCTTTTCTCGTCTCCTGTTCTTCTTTTTGGCTTACATTTACTATTACCCATCCCCTATTTACACAGACTCGCTATTTAACAGGACTTCGCAGCTGGGGCGACCACTGTCCTGGTTCCCTTCAGAACTCTGAAGAACCTGCTCTTCTTGTTATGTCCCTTTGCGATAGTGGCAGACATAAATGGTACTTGTTCCGTATTATGTTATTACCTTTTTTTATTGGGACGTAACAATTTTATCACGCTAATAACTGAGTCTCTCATTATAGTTGTTTGTAACACCCGCTTGTACGTACTGATGGTCACGCTATGTGATAGAATATTTAGTCCTAATCGGTTCACCTGTAGTCCGAAGACACAGGAGTTGTTCGGCGCTGTGACCCTGTGTCATGCTTTGGTGCTCTGTTGTGGACGTGGATGTTCGTTGGCGTATTACTGTGTCCTCGTGGACACACTGTTTGAAGTCTCCGTCAGACATCCAAGGCCGCACGTGTAGCTCACTATACCGTGCTGCGACGCCGTGAGTCTCAACCGGTTCATGTTTCACAAGGTTCAAGGCTAGTGGCGCACGCCCACAACGACTGCTACGTCTGAAATAAGGGCGGTACACATATTACCCGTGACAACCATTTTGCCCGGACCCGACTCTGAGGAGCCGGCGCCGCCCACTCCAGGGGTGTGCATGAGTTGATTAGATAATGCAGCAACAGGAATCAAAGAGGCTCGCCCACAACGCGTGGTGAGAGCTCGCACCTTGTGTGAGCCCCTATGTCTAGCTTGCTTCAAGACTATGAAATCCGTCACGCGCCGCTCTCCAGTACCGGCAAATTCGCGGACTAGGCCCTGTTGTTGTGCCTTCACTAGATTCCCCTTTTGTAGAACCGCCCGCTGAGATGGGGTTGTAGGCTCTGGCTGTGACATGGGACCTCCCGAAATCCTGCAAGTAGCAAGCCATTCAGCGCAGAAACTCAATGAACATTAACTGCGAATTTTACTCATGCGCCATGTGTCTTCACAGTCGGCTAAGTGCGAAGACAGCACAGCATACTCAATCGCTCACGTGCTCTAGTGCGTGTCAGATGTGAAGTTAGAGAATGTCGTTATACCCACTCTTCTTTACAAGCCACCGGCGTCCAAACGGCGTGTGTGCATTGCGATGAAATTGTCTGTTTTCATTGTGTGAGTGTGTTGTATGAGCAGTTTGTTTATGCAGCGAGCTCTCTGTAACTTACAAGGTCCAGCCACAGCATTTCAAGAATCGGTTGAGGTCTGGACTGTTGGACTGGGGCCAGCTGTGCACAGCCTTGATTTTGTTTTCCCCCCAGCCTTGCTGTTTGTAATTTGGCTGGGTGCTTGGGATCATTCTCCCTAGACTTTTTGGCGGCCAAGTGTCTACAAAATCGTAACGACATTGTGTGCGCCAACGTGTTCCTTCCCTGCACTCGTGGACTACTATGCCGGGTTTGAGTTCCAGTGAGGGCTCTTCGCGGTGGGGAACTCGTACTCTGCCGGTGTTAATTCTTTGGCATTTCCCCTCTTTCCAGCCTCTTTCCCGGCGCGTATCCAGCGGTGCGTGTGAAACTTTCGTGGCCGATTTGAGTTCCAGGACAAGTCCCGTTCAATCTGCAAATTTATTTTTAAGGACTGGTACAGGAGCTAGTAAATTCTAAGTTTTGGGTCCTCAGACCCCAGTAAATTGTGTTTTTTATGTTTTTATTTGTACATCCCCCCTATGTGCTCGTCCTCTGCCTAATTTGTCATCCCTTGTGTGTCTTGTCTATTTTACACAAGTCGATATCGCAATTTGTTTTACTTCTTGCTTTTTGCTCAGTGATTCTGATCCCGGTATTATAAATTGTGTTAAATGCCTTGTCTCCCGTGACCCTGGCCGTTCTGCAGTAGTGAATGAAGTACAGGAGCTATTAAAATCTAGCCCTGGGCCTTAACTCCAATATTGAATCCTGTTGTTTCACATAAGATCGACACGAGTGGTGAACACATTAGGCTGTGGATTACATTACCCTAGGTCTTATCTAGCTGGAAAGGGGACTCTTATCTATCTGAAGGGGCACTCTTATCTATCTGAAAGGGGCACTCTTAAAATCTATTACTGAAAGGGGCACTCTTATCTATCTGAAAGGGGCACTCTTATCTATCTGAAAGGGCATCTTATCTATCTGAAGGGGCACTCTTACTATCCGAAAGGGGGCACTCTTAGATCTCAGTGGTCTGGTGATCTCATACGTATAGATTTATAATAATAATAGCATTTCTTGTTTTAGCGTGCTAGTTTGCTACGTTTAGCGCTTTAGAGACTTTTGCAGACACAGTCCCTGCACCGTGGAGCTTACAAGCTATGTTTTGGTGCCTGAGGCATAGCGAGGATAAAGTGACTTAACCAAGGTCACCAAGGAGCCGACGCGGGGGGAACTTTGAACCAGCACCCCTGCTTCAAACTCGGTGCCACACTTCAGCCCTAATTGAAGGAATCAAAAATATTGTGCTGTTTCAGTATTAAAACTTGTGGTGAAGTAGATTTTTAATCTTGATTGCATGTACGTGAGCACTTGCGGCTCCACGTCGGTCTCGACGGCACGGGCCCTAAAACATGAGGCTTAATGCTGCGGGGTCCCTGTTCTGAATGAACCCCCACAGAGTTAATCTTGTTTTTGACCGAATCTAAAGAAAACGAACCTGTCTCACTCCCTGCTCTGCATTTCTCCTTGTCTCTCCAGCAGATGCCGTCTCTGACCAGATGCCGTCTTCTGCTTGGGAGAGGCATCATTTTTCTTTAGTTTTCTTATGTGCCACACAGTGGAAGTTGTTAGAATTTGAAGGAAAAACCCAAAATAATAATAATTCATGCGGTGCGCTGACCGGGACTTAATGTTTTACCGGTTCACAACGTAAACTGGAACGGGCCCGCCTACTTTCACATTGATTAAAACCAGCAGAATGATTCTTGCATTTGGGTATTATTAGGTGTGGCAAAGAGGAGAGATGGCATGTGTAGACAAAAAGAAGTGAGGTAAGAAGGCATGTATGTGCATCATTTAAACATCACCCGTCTAAGCCAGGGGTGGGCGCAAACTATTTGCGCTGTGCCCCCCCTACCTTCCTTTCCGGGCGGGGGTATGTGATGTCACGCCATGACCGCGGCGTCATTTGACGGCGACGCGTCGCCGAAGACCCTGCTTGCAGCAGGTAAGTAAGTTATAGAGGCCCCCACGCTCCCTCAGCTTGATTTACATGCTGTGGGAAGAGCGCGGGGCCCCTGTAACCGCCCGCGGCCCCCCCAGTTTTGCGGAACGCTGGTCTAAGCATTGTTTTTTCCATAGCATAGTAATGTTTTTATTTACAATTGCTCCAATATGTTCTGAAAATTAATATGTTAATTTTCTAAAATTCCCAATATATTTTAGACCACAGGATAACCATACTATATAGATTATATATAACAGTTAATGAAGTATCTAATTTCACATTCTTGATGGGTGTCGACCTGTGTTTATTGAGTTGTACCCCTGGTGTGTTGTGTTGTCTACATTGCAGATGCAGTACTTGGTTGCGCAAGGTTTTTAATGCATGTTATTAAGATGGGTGTTTTGCAGACACCTGTGCTCATGAATAGCCACTCCTTTCCAAACTATACAGTATAAGAGAGAGAGGGGCTACAAATCATGTGTCTTAGGTTTCCAACTCTAGCACTCATACATAATTGATTGACAAATACAGTATTGGGCCTTCATTTGCCAGGAAGTTACCTTCTTAAAGTCCTGGTCACTCTTGGGCAAGACTTGTTGATGAGAATGTAAAAAAAACACCACGCATTAGAATATCAACAAGGGATTTTTAAATAGCAACATTTCACTGTCATTTCAGTCACTTGCATGAACTTCTGAAAAAGTCTCTATAAGACTGGAAAGTTGGTGAGATGTTGCTTAAATATATATCCGTTGTTGTTTTTCCAATGTGTTGCCCTTGTTTTTTTTTTTTGTTTGTTTTGTTTAAAAACATTTAGGTGCCGTTTTTTTTTTTTTTTTTTGTAGAAGAGTGCAGGCTTAATGTTGTGTTTTTATATAAGAATTAAAAACAATATATTTTGATTTTTTTCAGGCAACAATGCTGCCAGATAAATACAAGCTGGGAAAGCTGCTTGCTTACAAATCTGATATCAAGATCATGAAGAGGAGACAGGATGTGTCACCAAATCGGGACTTCCTGACGCACTTCTTTAACATAATGCACTTGGTCTGCTTCACCATGACCAGGTATTATTTCCCTACCGCTGGTGACGACTGAGGGACACGACATGCAGCATGCTATTCAGACAGCAGTATGTCTTCCATTGTTTGGGTATTATACACAGCTGGACATGTATAGCTTGCCAACTAACAACTACATACGTGTAGAATCGCTAAATGGAAATCAGGCAGTGCGTTTTATGGTTAATTGAAGGAATTTAAATATTGTGCTATGTCCGATATTAAAACCAGTGGGAATGTAGATTTTTTATTCTTGTATTACGCGTTGAACTTGCGGCTCCAGTGTGGTCTGAAAGGGACCCCCGCCAGCGTTAATATTCCGATCAAAACCTAAAGAAAACTAACTGTCTCTCTCCCTGCTCTCTGCGTCTCTCCATGTCTCCACAGCAGAAGCGGCTCCGGTCAGTGACGTAGATGCCCTAATTGAATATGCCTGTATTAGGGCATCTACAGTACATTACTGACCAGAGCCGGCTTCTCCTGGAGAGAGGCAGATCATTTTTCTTTCGTTTCGGACGTGTCACGTGGAAGCTGTTAGAATTTGGAAGAAAAAAAATCATCTAAAATCCCAACAATAATTAATACCACTGATTAAAACCAGCAGAAATATGCCTGCGTATGGGTATTGGTGGTGGCAAAGAGGAGAGAAGGCATGAGAATAAGTAGGCAGAAGATGTGAGGTTAGAAGGCATGCATGTGTATTATTTAAAGATGCCATTATTAGCAAGCTCAAAAACCCAAACACTACATGTATATATTAGTGTCAGTTTGGGTACTATTGGGAAAGTGCCCTAATGTACACAATAATAGATAAAGAAGCCCCAATGCTGCATCCAGTACATCCATTCCAATCTCTTTTTTTTTCTCTGTCTGTTCTCATAAGTATGGGTCATTAGTTAAATCCTTTGGCCAAAACATTTCAAGCCTGCAGCCCAGTGAAGCTAGGGGACCCCTCAGCAGGTCCTACACTACCAATGTTATACTGTCTTTGTATTTCTTCCACTATATAGAGAAGAGGGAATTCTTATTAGGACTCTTCTGTTTTTTAACCAGTTTTAATTGCACTGTAGCTCCCACATACTGTAACACATACAGTGCGTTTTAATTTTAACCCTTTGGGCACTGCATATATGTCACACCCGAGTCGTTGACTATAGTGTTTTGTTCCTCTTCTCTCTATGCGTGTAAGGAGTATGAAGACGTTATATAACATTGGTATTGTAGGACCTGCTGAGGGTCCATACATTGACGGGTTGCAGACCTGAAACGTGTTGGCCAAAGGATTTAACTAAATGACCCCCTACTTATGATAAGAACAAACGGCGAAAAAACAGATCGTAAGTAACTAATAATTTTTTATTGGATGCAGCATTGGGTCTTCTTTGTCTATTGAATATATGTGAATCGTGACTGAGTGAAATGGGGGAAAAAGGCGAGTATGGGGCAGTCGAAGTTATGGTTACATATAAGAAAAAAGTTATGGATCACGACTTATGTCCTATGTTTGTTCCTGGTAGGATATATGTGAATACCATCATCAAGCACTGCTCACCCAGTTTTTTCTCGGTCTTCCTGGGGCGCACCCTCCTGATCAGGATTTCATTGTAGCGGCTGGGAGAGGTGCTGCCTCATCTTCTCTTAATGTAAGACACTTTGCATGGTAATCGAGAATTATGATACTATTTAAGCTTCAAGAAACAGAATGTGTTCAGGTTGTGGGGTTGTCAGATATTTAACCTACTTTGTGTTGTTCTGCTGTAAAAACTGGGATAGAGAACACTTTTACATCTATTGAGCTTGAAGAAGTAAAGCTGCAGTTCAGTCAATATCCTGCATGTTTGTTTTTTTTAATAAATCAGTTCTGTGTAAGAAAAAATACTATTTAGCATTTTCTGTTTTTAAAAAACAACTTTGAAAGACCAATTTTCTTGTATTCTATTTTAACAGCCATTTGCTAAGGCACTGCCCCTTCATGTCCTGTCACAAGCCCTGGCACACACCCCTTGTAGCCCTGCCTTCCCTCTAGCACATGTCAGTGCAGGAGTGCTCATGTAATATTCATGAGCTTCCACTGAGAGAAAGAAGCAGAAGAAAAACAGATCCCTCCACTAATTATGTCACCAAATTTTGCCAATCAATACATGGAGAACGAATTGACCTGCAGCTTACAGCTCTTAGGTAATTAGAGATTGCACACATGAAACTATTGAAGTAAAAAAATAAATAATAATAAAAAAAAAAAAAAAGACTGAACTGCAGCTTTAAATGGTCACTAATCGTAAGTGATTACTGCATTGTTTATGCATGATTTTCTTGACTTGTCCCTCTGTGTTTTGACTGGATGGAGCTTCCGGGATTTTCACCGTGAACCATTAGAGAGGGATAGGATCTGTGGATTAATGGTTCTAGAGAAAATGTCATTTAGGATTTCGAAAACCGCATTAAGTAGTGCTTTCTGTAATGGAGGTCAGGCAGGGTTTGGTTTCTTTTCTAGACAGCGAATCAATGAAGAAAACGCTTTTTACCCTAGAAAGTCGATAGAGGCGACGGTTTGTTTTTTAACAAAAGAGGATGAGACAGGAAGTCTTTTTTTCTTGATAGAGAATCATTCAGACTCATTCTTTTGTCCTAACCCACGATTCAAGATTTTCTTGTCTGATGGTGGCAGGCCCCGCGTGTGGAAGCACAGGTCCTGCTGGGATCTCTGGTCTGCTTCCCCAACCTGTACCGGGAGCTACCGGCGCTGCACCCCAGCAGCTCTGACATCGTAATGTCACAGTTCACAGATGTGAAGGTGAGACTTGTAGTTTTTAGGCACAAATGACTCCTCCTCTTGATGTACTGCTTAAACCTGGGTTAGCTACTTCAGTGAAGTCTTCCTTAAGTAATACTTGGACAGGTACTGCACCTGATGGTAACAAAACAAATGAAAGAGTTTATGTGAATAAACATAGCAGTTTAATTTCATAGGCTGTGTAACAAAGGGGATTGGTCATCATCTAAATTGAATTGCTACTTATTTACTACCAGTAATGAGGTTATCCTGTTACTATCTAGTGATAGTTCAGCCTTCTGCTAATACCCCAAAAACATGCATCTTAGGAAGTGTGCCTCGTCATATACGCGTACCTATGGTTGTCAGTGTTTACGCTACACAATACATGTTTTTTACCTCATCCATTCATCTCTCGCATTGTTTCTTACGGACTTTAATATCATTAAACATTTTATTTTAGGAACTCACTATCAAAACCGTGTTAAGTTCTGCCAGAGAGGAGCCATCTGGGCCTGCAAGGTAGGTCAGAAATAGACCATTAATACCTGTAACTATGTAATATTGTATGATTAGAATAGTATTTTCCCGTCAGTACAGATTTTTTGTCATCAAAAAGGAAAAAAGGTGTGAGGTTTTTTCTTATCTATTCTGTAAGAAGAGACCACAAATTAAATTAAGTTGGTGTTTTGTTTATGAAGGTAGGACTGAGGGATATGTTAATTTGTGTGTGTGTGTGTGTGTGTGTGGTGGGTGTGTGGGTGTGTGTGTGTGTGTGTGTGTGTGTGTGTAAGAGGGTGAGGGTTTGTGGTGGAGGGGGGGGGGGGACGAGGGTGTGTGTGTGTGGGGGAGGGTTGTGTGTGTCAGCTGGGCCGGAAGGGTAGTATCTGTATTCCTTTCCTTTACTTCCAGGGTCACCTCGCGTCCTCCTTGTGTGGGTGCGGGGGCGTGGTGAACTCCTCCGAGCGGGCTTTCGGGGCGTTGGTGGGGGGTGCACGAGGCGGGGGGGTGGGGGGGGAGACGGGGTCCCTGCCTTTTACACGGTGGACGGAGCGGCAGGGGGCGATGGTAAGCAGGGGGTCCGGGGGGGGGGGGGGGGGGAGAGAGAGGCAGCCTGTTGTCAACTATCGTTCGGTGGGGGGGGTGTTCGGTGTGAGATTAGTAGGGTCCGCTGGTGTGGGGGGTGGGTGGTGGGACTGAGAGGGGGGGGTGGGGGGAGAGAGGGGGGGGGGGTGTGGGAGAGGTTCGGTTGGGGGGGTGTGAATGAGGGGATCCTTCGCTTCAGGTGGTGGGTGTGGTGGGGCGGGGACCCCGAAGGGGATAGGGCGCGGGCGGGGTGGGGGGATGAGGTGGGACCTCGCTGGGGGGGATGGTGGGGGGGGATCTTGAGGGGGGCGTGGTGTGGGGGTGGTGGCGGGAGAGGGGGTAATTGGGTTGGGTCGGTCGGGCGGGAGCAGGGGGGGGGGGGGCCTCATAGGCTGGTGGTGGGAGAGGAGGCGGGTGGGGGGGGAGAGGGGGATCTGAGGGTGAGTAGGGGAGAGGGTGGGGGGGGGGGCGTCTGAGGCAGCGGGGGGGCGGGGTGGGTAGGAGGGACTTATTCGGAGAGGGGGGGGGGGGTGGGGGACCCCTCCCCAGGTGAACATAAACCCCCTCTGCATTCGAGGGGAGGGCTTGGATGTGGGGCGGCGGCGCGGACCCGAGGGGTGTGGGGGCGTGCCTTGCGGAGGAGGGGCCCGGGGAGGGTGTGTGGCGAGAGCGGGATGAGGGCGGTGGTGGGCGTGAACAGAGAGGGGGATGAGCGGCCTAGGCCCCGTTAGGGTGTGAGGGAGGGGTCTGGTAGTCGGGGAGAGGGGCGGAGTAGGGGGGGGGAGGGGAGGGGGCACGATTCACCGTCTGCGCATTCCCTTCCTCCCTTTCCCTCACCCTACCCTTGTTACCCCCACCCCGTTCCCCCACTCCACCCTCCGATCCCATTGGAGTTAAGAGGGGGGGGGGGCGACTGGGGGGGGGGGTGGGACCGGAGGTTGGAGGGTGGCGTGGTGGATGGGGGGGCCGGGGGGTTGGGGGGAGAGGGTGGGGGGTGGGGGGGGGAGAGCGGGGGGGAGTGCGGGGTGCGGCTCTTCTGGGGGGAGGAGGGTGGGGGGATTGGGGGAGAGGGATGTGGGGGGGGCGAACGAAGGCGTGTGGTTGTGGGAGAGGGGTTGTGTCTGTGGGTGGGGGTGAGAGGGGTCAGTGTTGGTGGGGAGAGGGCGGGTGGTGTGGGAGAGTGGGCTGGGGGGGGGTGGGAACGAGCGGTCGTCGGTGGGGGAGAGGGGGTGGCTGTTGGTGGGAGAGGGGTGTGTGGGGGATAGAAGGGTGTGGGGGTTGTTGGGACCGGTTGGGGGAGAGGGGGGGGTGGGAGAGAGGGGTGTGTTGTGTGTGTGTGTGTGTGGAGAGGGTGGTGTGTGTGAGTGGGGGAGAGGGTGTGTTGTGTGGTGTGTGGGAGAAGGGGGGTGTGTGTGTGTATGTGTGTGGGAGAGGGTTGTGTGGTGTGTGTGTGTGTGGGTGTGTGGCGAAGGGGGAGTGTGTGTGTGTGTGTGTGTAGTGTGTGGGGACGAGGGGGTTGTTGTGGTGGTGTGGGCGAGGGATGTGTGTGTGGGGGCTGTGTGTGTGGGAGACGGGAGTGGGGGAAAGGCAAAGACGGGTGGTTCTGAGGAGGGGGGTGAGAGGGGGGTAGGGTTTACCCCAGAATATATTCAGCATCTAATTGGGGGTTTCCTAACAAAAATGGTGAAAACCACTGTTATAGACAATACATCCAAGCGCTCTATTCTCGATAAAATGGGACAATTTGAAAACTTACTTTCAATCACATACAGTGTTGTGGTGATGCTTTTAAAACGTCGTCATGTCAAATGTGTGGTAGATATTATCGTTTTATGGAATTTAAATTATATATTGTTGACAAGCAGGAGGAATTAATCAAATAGTAAGAGGATACATAAACCAAAGTCAGATGATGTTAAAGTAATAATTAAGGTAGTCCCTTTCTCCACCTTTGTCCCCTGCACTATCTTCGGTTATTAATTTTTTTTGGGCCTTTCTTATCTCCGTTTCTTCTATTCAGAGTGTTTTGTTATGTTTGTTTTACTTTCTTTTATTACTATTTTTAGTGTTAGTGTGTTATTGCTCTTGTGTTTCTGTATTAAATCTCGTTCTATCTTGGCATTCGTATCTCCCCTGGCAGGTGTGTAGCACTCTGCGTTATGTATTTGGATGTGTGAGACTTGTTCACCAAACCACTTCACCCCCAGATTAAGGAAGTTCTCCAATGTCATGCTGTGTATACTCTAAAAGTAAGGAAATAACATTTTTGTTTTTTAGCTTGTTTTGTTGCAAAAATGGTGCAAACCAAAAAAAGGAAAGTAGGTGATTGTTTCACACTTTAAAGGAATGAGCAAAAAAGGTTAAATTTGCGTAAATAGGAGAAAAAAGAATGATCTTAATGCAAAACAATTATTACCCAGCTATTTCAGATTATAGTCAATTGGTAACCCCAATCCCTTACTTGACCCCGTAAAGAGGTTGCATTCAGATTGGACGCTATCCATTTGCAAGTGCGTTTCTTCAGCGAAAATCAGCCTTTGCAGGGTGCAAAGTTAGTGCGGGCTGGGGTGGATGCTTCAAACAACAAGGAGAGGTGTCACGGAACTCTTTAATAACCAAAATCTAACTTGTGATGCCATCAATATGCTTACGCATACATTGACATAACTTGTTACTGGTTATCTTGACAGACGTTAGTTGAACAGCAATATAATTCTGGACTTCATCTCCTGGATCTCTCACTTTCTTTGCTGTGGGAGGTATCTTAGAATTGTTACCTAGTAAGGGATGTAACCGGAGTGGGAAACATTCCTCTTGGACATTATCGCAGTAATGCCCTATCGATTGGGACCTCTCGAATATACCATTCAGAGCTCCTGAGGATTAATAACCCTAGACTATGTAACTGCATACTTCCATGGCATGTGATCTAGGATTGCACTAGAAAAGAACCTACGGTTGGGCTGGGTCCAAACATACTCCAGAGTTTACGGTGCTACTGAAACTCCCATCAAGCAAGCATGCTTTGCCTACCTTTTCAAATAGTGGGAACAATCTCGTGGACCTCCTACTAATTGGCACCTTATGTAATGGACATTTTCTAACTGAAAGACAACAAATGTGACAGGGACCATTCATAATACATTTAGCTATACAAAAGGAGATAGAATGGCCTAAAAGAGGTCAAATTGTGCGCCTTGCACTACAAACCAATGGAAGATATGGGGAAACCAATAAATTGTGATGTGTTGTTGACAGGAAAACAACAAACTGCAATAAGAGTGCGGGAGTGGTGACTGGCAGGGATTGGGGTTAATGATAAGACAAAAAAAAGAAAGAAAGCTCCCTATAGCAGCACAAGAAAACCACTATACTATGTTAAAAAATTAACATTTATTAATAAATGATAAAATATATTATTGCAAGCATCAGAAAAGCTAACGTGAACCAAAGTGATTACAAATAAATGAAAAAACGCGAGGAGTAACTGTATGCCTAATTACACAACTAAACGTGTATTGCTAGGAACTATTTAGAATGTTCCCAACGCTATATAATTATTTAGCTAACAGTTGGTAGTTCTATATACAATGACAAGTTCATATCTAGTGTTGGAGGACTACAACCTAAGGAGAGTATGAGCTTAATGTTAGTAGTTAGTGTCTCAAATAATTATTTTGTTTGAAGACCAGGAGCTCAATGCTAGTATCACGGGATAATGACACCACAATATGTCTCACCGAGACCCAAAGGTTTCAATAGGTAAATTAAACCTAGAGGTCGTGTTATTTTAGCAGAACAGCTATTTCAAGATCACAAGTAAAGTATGTGGTCTTGTACTCAAAACCATGAAAATAGGAAAGTAGTCAGAAGTGTTGTGCTTCCTTAGAAGTCTCCGAAAACACTCTAACTGAGAGAAGCCAAACAGACCTCTCACGATATAGCCACGGGACACGAGTTAGTGGTGACGCTTAAAGCCATGCACCACTATGATGTTCACCGTTGTGCTTCGATCGGGGGCCACGTTGATTTTGTCTTGCAATAATATATTTTAATCATTTAGTTATAATGAGTAATTTTTAAATCAGGTATAGCGTGTTCTTTATTTTTTTACTTCAATAGTTTCATGTGTGCAATCTCTAATTACCTAAAGAACTGTATAGCTGCAGGTCAATTCGTTCTCCATGTATTGATTGGCAAAATTTGGTGACATAATTAGTGGAGGGATCTGTTTTTCTTCTGCTTCTTTCTCTCAGTGGAAGCTCATGAATATTCATGAGCACTCCTGCACTGACATGTGCTAGAGGGAAGGCAGGGCTGACAAAGGGGTGTGCCAGGGCTTGTGACAGGACATGAAGGGGCAGTGCCTTAGCAAATGGCTGTTAAAATAGAATACAAGAAAATTGGTCTTTCAAAGTTGTTTTTTTAAAAACAGAAAATGCTAAAAGTATTTTTTCTTACTACAGAACTGATTTATTAAAAAAAACAAACATGCAGGATATTGACTGAACTGCAGCTTTAATTCTTTCAAGCTCAATAGATGTAAAAGTGTCTCTATCCCAGTTTTACAGCAAGACAACACAAAGTAGGTTAAATATCTGACAACCCCACAACCTGAACACATTCTGTTTCTGAAGCTTAAATAGTATCATAATTCTCGATTACCATGCAAAGTGATCTTACATTAAGAGAAGATGAGGCAGCAACTCTCCCAGCCGCTACAATGAAATCCATGATCAGGAGGGTGGCCCCAGGAAGACCCAGAGAAAAGAACTGGGGTGAGCAGTGCTTGATGATGGTATTCACTATATCCTACCAGGACAAAACATAGGACATAAGTCGTGATCCATAACTTTTTTTCTTATATGTAACCATAACTTCGACTGCCCATACTCGCCTTTTTCCCCATTTCACTCAGTCACGATTCACATATATTCAATAGACAAAGAAGACCCAATGCTGCATCCAATAAGAAAAATTATTAAGTTCATTACGATCTGTTTTTTCGCCGTTTGTTCTTATCATAAGTATGGGTCATTTAGTTAAATCCTTTGGCCAAAACGTTTCAGGTCTGCAACCCCGTCAATGTATGGACCCCTCAGCAGGTCCTACAATACCAATGTTATATACAGTCTTTCATACTCCTTACACTGCATAGAGAGAAGAGGAAACAAAACACTATAGTCAACAGCATCGGGTGTGACATATATGCAGTGCCCAAAGGGTTAAAATTAAAACGCACTGTATGTGTTACAGTATGTGTGAGCTACAGTGCAATTAAAACTGGTTAAAAAACAGAAGAGTCCTAATAAGAATTCCTCTTCTTTCTATATAGTGGAAGAAATACAAGAGACAGTATAACATTGGTAGTGTAGGACCTGCTGAGGGGTCCATAGCTTCACTGGGCTGCAGGCTTGAAATGTTTTGGCCAAAGGATTTAACTAAATGACCCATACTTATGAGAACAGACAGAGAAAAAAAAAGAGATTGGAATGGATGTACTGGATGCAGCATTGGGGCTTCTTTATCTATTATTGTGTACATTAGGGCACTTTCCCAATAGTACCCCAACTGACACTAATATATACATGTAGTGGTTTGGGTTTTGAGCTTGCTAAGATGGCATCTTTAAATAATACACATGCATGCCTTCTAACCTCACATCTTCTGCCTACTTATTTACTCATGCCTTCTCTCCTCTTTGCCACCCCCAATACCCCATACGCAGGCATATTTCTGCTGGTTTTAATCAGTGGTATTAATTATTTTGGGATTTTAAGATGATTTTTTTTCTTCCAAATTCTAACAGCTTCCACTGTGACACGTCCGAAACGAAAGAAAAATGATCTGCCTCTCTCCAGGAGAAGCCGGCTCTGGTCAGTAATGTACTGTAGGATGCCCTAATACAGGCATATTCATATTAGGGCATCTACGTCACTGACCGGAGCCGGCTTCTGCTGTGGAGACATGGAGAGACGCAGAGAGCAGGGAGAGAGACAGGTTAGTTTTCTTTAGGTTTGATCGGAATATTAACGCTGCGGGGGTCCCTTTCAGACCACACTGGAGCCGCAAGTTCACGCGTACATACAAGAATAAAAATCTACATTCCCCACTGGTTTTAATACTGACATAGCACAAATATTTAAATTCCTTCAATTAAACCAATAAACAGCACTGCCTATTTCCATTTAGCGATCTACACGTATGTAGTTTGTTAGTTGGCAAGCTATACATTCCAGGCTGTGTATAATACCCAAACAATTGGAAGACATACTGCTGTCTGAATATGCATGCTGCATGTCGTGTCCCTCAGTTCACCAGCGGTAAGGAAATAATACCTGGTCAGTGTGAAGCAGACCACAGTGCATTATGTTAAAGAAGTGCGTCAGGAAGTCCCGATTTGGTGACACATCCTGTCTCCTCTTCATGATCTTGCATATCAATTTGTAAGCAAGCAGCTTTCCCAGCTTGTATTTATCTGGCAGCATTGTTGCCTGAAAAAAATCAAAATATATGTGTTTATATTCTTATAAAAACACAACATTAAGCCATGCACTCTTCTAAAAAAAAAAAAAAAAAACGGCTAAAATGTTTAAAAAAACAAAACAAAAAAAAAAAAACAAGGGCACACATTGGAAAAACAACAAACGGATATATATTTAAGCAACATCTCACCAACTTTCCAGTCCTTATAGAGACCTTTTTCAGAAGTTCATGCAAGGGACTGAAATGACAGTGAAATGTTGCTATATTAAAAATCCCTTGTTGATATTCTAATGCGTGGTGTTTTTTTACATTCTCATCAACAAGTCTTGCCCAAGAGTGACAGGACTTAAGAAGGTAACTTCCTGGCAATGAAGGCCCAATACTGTATTTGTCAAATCAATTATGTATGAGTGCTAGAGTATGGAAGACCTAAGACACATGATTTGTAGCCCTCTCTCTCTGTTATACTGTATAGTTTGGAAAGGAGTGGCTTATTCATGAGCACAGGTGTCTGCAAACACCACATCTTTAATAACATGCATTAAAAACCTTGCGCACCAAGTACTGCATCTGCAATGTAGACAACACAACACACCAGGGGTACAACTCACATAAAACACAGGTCGACACCCATCAAGAATGTGAAATTAGATACTTCATTAACTGTTAATATATAATCTATATAGTATGGTATCCCTGTGGTCTAAAATATATTGGGAATTTTAGAAAATTACATATTAATATTTCAGAACATATTGGAGCAATTGTAAATAAAAACATTAACTATGCTATGGAAAAACAATGCTTAGACCAGCGTTCCGCAAACTGGGGGGGCGCGGGCGGTTACAGGGGCCCCGCGCTCTTCCCCACAGCATGTAAATTCAATGCTGAGGGAGGCGTGGGGCCTCTATAACTTACTTACCTGCTGCAAGCAGGGTCTTCGGCGACGCGTCGCCGTCAAATGACGCCGCGGGGTCATGGCGTGACATCACATGACCCCCGCACGCCGGAAAGGAAGGTAGGGGGGGCACAGCGCAAATAGTTTGCGCACCCCTGGCTTAGACGTGTATGTTTAAATGATGCACATACATGCCTTCTTACCTCACTTCTTTTGTCTACACATGCCATCTCTCCTCTTTGCCACACCTAATAATACCCCATATGCAGACATCATTCTGCTGGTTTTAATCAATGGTGAAAGTAGGCCGGTCCAGTACGTTGTACCGGTAAAACATTAAGTCCCGGTACAGCGCACCGCTATGAATTATTATTATTTTGGGTTTTTTCCTTCAAATTCTAACAACTTCCACTGTGGCACATAAGAAACTAAAGAAAAATGAACTGCCTCTCTCCAAGCAGAAGACGGCATCTGGTCAGAGACGGCATCTGCTGGAGAGACAAGGAGAAATGCAGAGCAGGGAGTGAGACAGGTTCGTTTTCTTTAGATTCGGTCAGAAGATTAACTCTGTGGGGGTTCCATTCAGAAACAGGGACCCCGCAGCATTAAGCCTCACTGTTTTAGGGCCCGTGGCCGTCGGACCGACGTGGAGCCGCAAGTGCTCACGTACATGCAAGATTAAAAATCTACTTTCACCACAAGTTTTAATACTGAAACAGCACAAATATTTTGATTCCTTCAATTAGGGCTGAAGGTGTGGCACCGAGTTTGAAGCAGGGGATGCTGGTTCAATTCCCCGCGTCGGCTCCTTGTGACCTTGGTTAAGTCACTTTATCTCGCTATGCCTCAGGCACCAAAAACATAGCTTGTAAGCTCCACGGTGCAGGGACTGTGTCTGCAAAATGTCTCTAAAGCGCTACGTAAAAACTAGCAGCGCTAAACAAGAACATGCTATTATTATTATTAAATCTATACGTATGAGATCACCAGACCACTGAGATCTAAGAGTGCCCCTTTCGGATAGATAAGAGTGCCCCTTTCAGATAGATAAGAGTGCCCCTTTCAGATAGATAAGAGTGCCCCTTTCAGATAGATAAGAGTGCCCCTTTCAGATAGATAAGAGTGCCCCTTTCCAGATTAGATAATGAGTGCCCCTTCAGATAGATAAGAGTCCCCTTTCAGAGAAAGAGTGCCCCTTTCGGATAGATAAGAGTGCCCCTTTCGGATAGATAAGAGCGCCCCTTTCAGATAGATAAGAGTGCCCCTTTCGGATCGTGTGTGTGAATATGTGTTGTATATGTGTGTATATAAAAAAGGAAATATCCTCCAGCGCGTTGACTCAGATAATGGTTCCAAACATAGGGGAAAAAAGAAGAAGAAAAGGCAGAAAACGCTGTGGTATATAATGGGCAGTAATACTGTATACCACAGTGTTTTTTTGTCTTTTCTTCTTTTTTCCCTATGTTTGGAACCATTACCTGAGCCAACGCGCTGGAGGATATTTCCTTTTTTCTGCAACTAGTTTCTGGAGGGACGTGCAACTCCTTCCTTGGACTTGAGTAGTTCCCCTATACGGGCTTATATTATATTATCATTTGATGTATTATATTTTTTACACGTATTTTAGACACATTTATTTATGTACATATAACTTCCCTTTATTTGGTTGAGTGGTTAGCGCTAGTTTCTTTCTTTGTGCGTGTGCGCGTTTGCATGAGTGTGTACGTTTGCGTGTGTACATTTGTGTATACATGTGCGTACGTTTATACATGTGTGCGCATTTTATTATTTTTCTCTGGGTTAATTAAAAGATCATGTCATTTTGTGATCTAATTTTAGAACATGCCGATTGCCTAATTGAGTGTGGGCATTGTTTCATAGATATGCATCAATGGATGAACACAAAACCTCTTCCCTGATAAGGCATTAAGCAAAGTGCACATTGGGAGGTTGTGAATCTCACCTCTAATGTATTGTCTACACTGTGGATACTTTGTGCTCATTGATTTTAATGAATCTGAAAGATTTGTTACTTTTATCCAAAGTTCTTCATTAGGCCTTGCCCCCGCTGCCTACTACAGCGTCTGCTGTGGCGGACGCTGCGCGCACGAGAGCCCTCCCCGCAATGGCGCCGGGCCCGCTGCGAGGGGGGACTGCAGCGCTCGGGCGGGAGCTACTCCTGCTCTCAATAGAATTGAGAGCAGGACTCGCGTCGAGCGATTAGGCACGCCCCCGGCGGTTCAGCCAATGAGGGCGAACCTGCCGGGTCACGTCATGGCCGCGCCCCCGTCACTTCTCCGCCACACCCCCCCCCCCCGGTCTCTCCTCCTGCAGTGAGCTGCAGACCGGGGAATCGGCTGAACGCGCCGCCAAAAGCGCGGGCGCGCGTTACAGCGGAGAGACCGGGGCCTTAGCCTTAGTGTGCACCGAAGTACATGTGGCTACAGTATATCAATCGGATTGGTGTGCAGCACCACGATGGAAACTCTTCTGAGCATGACGGCTCATAGCATTGTATGTTTATCAAAGGAATCCTTTCCCAGCTAGTGTGAAAACTATACAAACAGAGAACAGATAATGCCTTATTAGGAATAATCTAAGGGAGACCACACACATTGCACTTCCAAGAATGAGGCATTAAGGTCCATATTTACTAGGTGGGGCTATGCTGTGAGACACCTTGTGGCCTACTCACTTGAATGGGCCACAAGGTCTTGTATGGCAAAGCTTAGCTTTGTAAATGTGAGGCAATATCTTTCAAGAGAAGAAATGGAAGAGTGGGGTCTTAATGGACTACTCTCTAGGGATTCAATTAAATATGCTGCAAACACCAATCGCCTCATTATTTAAGAATGTAGCTTCCAATCACTAGAATTGGAATGAAGCTTTGTTAAATGAGGCAAAAATTATTCTGCATGACGTATGGGTAAAGTGCGCAAATATTAAGACCAAGATAGTCGTAAAATATTTAGGGTGCAACATACTATTACAATAAAGTCATTGAGATTGGTAGTAGTCCCACATATATAAGAGTTTCTATGAACCTGATAAGTCATTTACAGTCGTCACGTGTAATGTAAGAAATGCAAATCAGATGCAGTGGGAATTAACTTACAGTAACCGAGATGGAAACCATAAAATATGAAGTCATTTACAAAGCAGTCTTCTGCCATAAAGACACCTTCCAGCGTCGAAAGTTATCTTATGGCAGAAGACTTGTCGGTAAATACGGCCATCATGTGAAGTCACAAATGCGGCGCATGGTAAGAATATCAATATTTGTATATATGAAACAGTGTATGCATTTCCATTCAGCTATTGAACTGCAGTTAATAATAACACAATAGGGCGATGTATCAAAGTCTCCTGACTGAATAACTGGGGCAAACAAAGAAATGTTTTTTTTTTTTAATGGTTCATATTTTCCCCAGCGTTGCCCAAATATTTAAGCTGTTGACTCCCTGTAAACATTATTTGTATAGCGGGTATTTAGCAAGCCTTTACAGTTCTTTGAAGTATACCTTAAAGAGCCAGGGCGTGAGAATCCTCAGGGGTGGGATAAGAATGGGAGGTGGGGGAGAAGACTGATTATCCAGCGATATTCCCAAATTGTCTCGAATCTGCAGAATGCACAAAAGACATTAAAAAGTGTATTCAATAGAGACCTTCTAGAATCAACTGTCTTGTTCAGCACCCCACCTGTATTTGTACAGCTGCATGTCAAATCCCTTCAGTCCTAGAGAAGGAAACGTGTGTATTCTGCTTTCAACCAACTCTCTAAACATGAAGGTAAATGCTCGAGTCTGTGATTTCTCTGTGTTTATTAAAGCAACATAACCTTTCAGGTGCAGGCAGGCTTTACATATTTCTTCTCCCCCAAATCACTTGGAGCAGCACTCCCTCGTAAATAGGATTTCTATTTTACATTATTATTCAGGAACCGGACGTCCTCTGGGGCCAAACCGTGCTATTTTTTTAGCTCAGACAGTGCACGGTTTCTGTGAAATTTATAGCTTTGCATTTTCCGGTGATCTTCCAAGAAATCAAAATCATCAACAAGTTTGCCTTCTCCCATGGGTCAGGGGTGGCAAACTCCAATCCTCAAGGGTCACCAACAGGTAAACCGGTGGCTCAGGCATAATGACTGAGCCACTGGTGCCGAAGCAGGGATATCCTGAAAACCTGGATATGTTGGTGGCCCTTGACTGGAGTTGGCCACCCCTGCCATAAGACAACAGAAACTTGCAAGATCATTGGGGCATGGCATCGATTCCTATTGGATGCCTCTGGCGTCCAGCATTATTTATTTGAAAGTTTACCGACACAGAAAATGGTAAACTGCTTAGGAACTAGGTGGTCAAAAGAACGAACGATAGAACGGTTCAGCACTGGTGATTTGAGGGCGATTGCTGCTGTAATTCGGAATAAAAACTAGCAGCTTGGTTCCTAATGTCATAAAAACAAATTGGAGGGACGGATTATGCAGTGTAATAGCTTAGAGACCAGACTTTCCAACATGACAGAGTTCTGCTTCAGTTACAGTTCAATGAAAAGTACCAAATTTACTTTTTTTTTTTAAATTTTCCCTTTTTAAAATGTTCACCCATTTCAAAATATTAAATATATCTCAAACATCACAAGTTCTTCAGAGACAGCTTATGTCTTCTCTCGCTGCCCTGGATAAAAAAAGGACTTTAGAACACAACACTTCCATAGTCCAAACTATTCCTCGAAGCCTAGATCAGTTTAAATGCATTGGTGATCAGGAGCTTAGAATACCTTAGCCAGGTTCTGCCAGAGTTCACACAAGTAATCAAAAACCTGAGCGTGAATCTCAGGGTTGGTGATAGTATTGACATCTCCCAGGATCCCCAGCATTCTCCTCCACATGACAGTGGATACATCCGCGTGCCAGCCCGTGAGTGTCCCACCTGCCATGACACTGCAGCATTCCAAAGGGAAGTCACAGGGCTCTGATGAGAGACGGACAAGTGAATTAAAAGAAAAGTTTTACACAGTGTTTAATAAAAAAAAAAACCCTACAGAATTCCCAATTCATAACACATTGAATTTGAAGGAGAAAACATTCATTTACTGCCTTCTCTATTTCTGCTTGTTTTATGATTTAAGTTGAATTGTTTCTGAAACATAGGCTTGAACAACAATATATTAATAGGCGGTAAGAATATTTAAGAAACCGTTCTGCAAGTGTTCCAATGATTCAGTGGTCAGATTAGAGTCCCGACAGTATTAACAATGGTGGTGCATTAAGATACAAAAATATCACTTAAAGTTCGCTATTCTCCAAAGTACACAACATCTGAAATATAAGAATACCCTAAATTTTAAGATACTAAAAATTAGTTTAACTATAATCTATTTTAAAGTAGATGCACTGGCATGTGACTTAAAAGATCCAAGCTCAGAATCTGTTAGCTAGTAAATAGCAGTATTCCTCTGCAGAAGTGGTAGTATGAGATGAAACATTGGTTTCTTCAGAACAATTTGCTTTGCTGGTGTTTTTTTAAATTGTATTCGCAACTCAGAAGCTCAAAGTGACACACACAGTGTGCTTATTTTGCACGTTCCCACCCAGAATATCTACAGTCGCAACAGTGTTTGTGTAATTCCATGTAGTCCAAAAGTGGCTGTTCGTTAAGTTTTTGGCCAAAATTCCCCCATTGACTGCAATAGGAATTTTTGGATGAAAATGTCATGAACGGATGCTTCAGAATATATCGAATAAAGCCTGGTTATGTTTACGAACTTTAAAATACAGGCTTTGGAAACACTCATTCGTTTTTTGCGAGTTCCCTCTACCTTGGAGGGTTTTTACCCACCATAACCTTGTGTTTCTGACTTATACGCGATTCACAATGTAACCAAGATCGGACTAGTGATTCCAAGACATTACAATAAAACAGTGAGTTTTCAGGCACAGTACATGCCTACCAAAGTTTTCTTGCATATCTCATTATGAAATATTTTACAAAGATTGAAATTGACTTAAGATAGAAGATAAACCACACAAAATACAAAAGCTTGGCTGTACAACCTGCTAAATACAATAGGCGTTGTAGAAATGTTGGTTCAAAACTATTTGTCCCTTTCCCTTAATAAGGAAATGGCATACCATGCTAATAGAAACACAAACTATTTTCTCAAGATATTCCAGCTCGAAGTTTCATTGCACATGGGAACTTTGAAGAAATGTGATCAATAACCCTTTGTTTGGTTCCTCTCTTAATTTAACTTATATATTTATTATGCACCACTAACTTGTTAATCACAGATAATACATGTGTTTTCTCTGCCATTTATTTTTTCATCTATGTAACCCCCCTTTTCTTTTTTGTGTAGGAAGCCAAAAGTTGCATTCTTGGTAGGTTCACACGTACTTTCACACCAAGAATCAGCATAACTGTAAATCATACACTGTGGTTCATGAAGCATCTTAGGGAACCTATATTACACGTAGAAAACCCACCAAGGCGCTTGTAGCAGGGTGGATAGCCTGTCTGATAACTATGTGTGGGAAATATATCTGTAGCTGCTGACTCCAGCAGAGCACTAATTAAACATAGCAAGCAGAAGTAATTAGCAAGGTCACAGCTGCATTGTTAGCCCTTAAAAAAAGACAGCTTTGCTCACTATGGGCTGTCCCTGATCAGGAAGGCAGCTGCCCTGCGACCCTACTGCTGAAAGTCTGATCTAAACTGAAACAGCTACTAAAGGTCTGTTTTACCCCCTGAACGAATGTCACTAAACCTAGGGGATCTATAGTGTGAAATCTCCCTGATGCTTTAACAAGGTTACAGGGACTTTATATGACAAAGGGTGCAGCACTTCAATGGACCGATTTTTTATTTCTTCCTTTTGCTGATTTAAAGCCATTTTTAATTTGTGTGGATTTCATCTTGGGTTGACCGAATAAAAACCCTTTCTCAGTCTACCCACGTGTCTTTGCTCCTTCACTGCAAAAGCGCTCTTCAAAGCAAATAAGGAAATCATTTGCGAAACGCGTAAAACCGCTTTTCTACTGTGTGGAGGAGAGGACAGCTGACGAGTACCCAGGACGCTTTGAGAGACAGACTGCGATACCGGAAGGGACGTGAAGTGAGAGCCGGCGCCAAACCTGGATGCAGCAACAGTGAGAATATCATCTGGAAGCCTACAGTGGGATGTTATCAGAGTCCATTATCCACCTTATGCGCTTTAAAAAAAATAATCAAATGCGAGTGTACATTTATAAATCCTTTTCATATATTGATCAATTTGGAAAACCATCTGCCCCATTGTGTATTTTTTCTTCTCTCTCTGGTAGTTCTGCTTTGCTGTTCTATATAGCAGCTATACCTCATCACAGCTAAGAGGGAGCTGGAAGGAGACCAATATAAAAGGGAAGATTGCTGATCCTCGTCTGTTTGAGACACACTATCTTTTTAATACTGGGGCCATGTGAGTTTTGGCATCAAATAAGTAATCTCAGAATTTGCATCTGATCTTAATTTTAGACATACTGCACAATGTTTTCAATATTTTTTTATATTATCAGTTTGATTCTGCGCTCCCCATATAACAAAGAATTGACTCTTTAAAAGACAGTTGGCCTACATAACTACAGTAGGGCATGTGAATCAAATCAGATAAGATGCAGAATGTATGGCATTCACCTATATCATCGGGAGTTTGCAGGACTGTATGTTGAAGCTTTTCATGCAGTTCTCCCTGATCAGAGCTGAGAGCTGCGGGAGAAGGAGATCGAGACCGTGAACCTGGAGCAGACCGTGCAGGAGAAGCACTTTCAGAGCCTGTGGAGAAGCAGAATAGGGGGCAAGGTGAGGGAGGATGTAAGCTCAAAGACTGGCAAGTGCACTGAACTATAAAACAACTATGCAAATGACTTGGATTATGCCAATAAATTAGAGGTTCCACGGCATGAGGGAAAAATACTGCCTTTTACAATTTAAAATTCCTCGCACAAAGTTAAACCCTATGACAAGATTCAGTACGCTTACAGTAGTAGATCAAACAACATAACAATTGCAGTAAACCATACATATATTTCCAAGGCTGCATACCTGTCACAATCAATGCATCTGCACACTGGTTCAAACTGCTGGTTTCAGAGTCAATGTGGAGCGTTGTAAGACTTGCGTCCTGTTCCTCTATGCTAAGCCGCACAGACCCAGCATCTGTCTCCAGGGAGATGGGCACTGCTGAATCACCACCAAATGGGAAACCTGCTAGAGGAAAAGATGCACTCGGCACAGGCAGACCACAACAACAACACTCCATAGGCAGCTGCTAAAATATCCTGGAGATAAAAATTAATCTACAGCTCTTAGCTCATGAAAAGATACATTCCAAAGTAACTAATAAAATATCCTGTAAACAGAGCGAACCTGAAAACAAGTTATAGTGCATCCTGTTGACAGAGACCCTGACCAGCATCTATTAGAATATAAAGAAGCAAGAAGAACATTTTGAGCAGGGACTCTTCTCAGAGGCAGTTTTCATTTTGGTCTATGGAGGCTGCTCCTGAACAGGATTTTTAGGCTACGGCCCCAGTCCTCACTGCTGCATGCGCGCCTGGCATCCTGGCATGCACAGTTTAAAGCCGCGATCGGCGGTCTGTAGGGAGCTCTAGGGAAGTGCGCAGGGCGGGGCCATGATGGGGGGCGCGGTCGTGACGGGGCATATCTGCCCTTCCATTGGTGTGAGCCACCCACGTGATCACATCGCGGCACGGGAATACAAAATTCTTGTCTTCCCTGTCAGCGTACGCGTCAGTGCTATGCGCGCTCACACACAACCACTGGGGCCTGCCCTATAGAGGACTGTGCTGTGGTGTGTGGCACGCACGCCGTAGCACTCACCGCAGCGGCCACTGGGGACCTGGACTCAAACTGCTTTTGAGAAGTCTGCATCTGTTCTCAGTTATCTCAAATCTACTGATTTGGTACATCTCAGTTTTGGGAGTTCTCATACATCTATAGGATAGATTCATCTTTATTTTCAGTGTTATAAACCTACACAATCCCAACAGTGTTTGCTCTGTGTGTCCCTTTATATGTATAAGGGATCCTGCTTGGTGTGTTCCATCTGTAGTAGAGTTTGCCACTGCTGTGTGTGTCATAAGGGAGAGGAGAGTCTGTTCATAATCTGGACCATCCAAAATCAGCCTATCTACTTGTGGTGTTTTCATCATTAGGAAGCATACAGTATGTTCCTGCTCTTGGCATTTTTTTTTTTTGTAGGCAAATCTGTCTACTCATTATCATTGTAGGAATGATCCATCTGCGCTGGGCAGTCCTACTTCTATAACAGCAGTTTGCTATGGATTTTGCTTTATCTGGAGGAGAGGTCTGTCTTTGCCTTGAATGTTCCTATATCAGAAGAACTGTTCTGCTTTCTCCTTGGGTGTTCTTATATTGATAGGACGACTTATTTCTGGGTGCTAAATTTAGTGTGTGTGTGTGTGTGTGTGTGTATATGTATATATGTGTGTATATATAAATATATTATTTTTTTTGGTTTGTTTTTATATATTGTATTTGTCAGTATAATATCATTATTATACTATGACATTATTGGAAATCTGAATGTATGCTTATGACAGTGTGCCTCGGAGTTCTTTCTGAAGAATTGCCACAAAAGCTTACCATTAAAATGACTCTTCTATTTTTTTTTTTATTAGGGCAAGAGAATCATGAACTACAGTAGACGAATCTATCCTTGCACGTAGTCGCCCCTCCATTTCGAATGGAAATCTCTGTAGCGTCACCTCCCAACTAGATTTAAATAAACTAATATGGCTAAAGCTTTCCTACAAACAACCAACGCATTGATGAAGGATATCAGCGTAAAATGTCAGCCTCTACACTGGGTGTTTCCAAACTATCTATCTATCTATCTATCTATATATATATATATATATATGTATAAAAGTCCATCTCTATACTGTATGCTTGGGTAAGTGTACGAGTGGTCTCTCTCTACACTGGTGTCCTCATTTCTTTACTGGTCGGTCTCTTCTGTGCATTTTAGCCTTTGTGTCTGGGAGCAGGATTAGAACTTCCAGGGGAAGACATACTGTACAGACCTTACACGTAGCATCTTTAGTTTCTACTGCAAACCACAGATGAGGTTGTTTTCAACACACTGCCCCAGGCATATTAAACCATACACATCACCCTATGAGGAGGAAACCAACAAAATAAACTACTGAAGACACTTACCTTCAAATTTCCGGCTATCATACTGAAAGGCATTAAATGAGTCTGAATGGCTGTCTGAGCTAAGAAGGTCACTGCTGGCTGCACTTGCGGGAGACGTCCACTCTGAAGGGACACCTGGGTCATCAGCTGGACGCATTTGACTGTGCTTATTAAGTATGTCCGGCAAGTCTTTGGGAACTTCAAGGATACCCGGGCTGCTCCCTCTGCGGGCCAGAGTCTGAAAACCACGCAACATATGTCACTGCTTTCTGGGCTTCTTTTGATATTTTAACACATTAAACATCTCCCTCCACTCTCTGCAGCCAATACTGTAATGTTGCTCTATATAAGCCTATAAAATAATGGTTGGCACCATGCTATACCTCAATGGCTTGTGCAGCCATTAAGCTCTCGAAAAACTGCAATTACACATACTAAATATAAAGGATTGTAGGCGCCAACTATATTGGAGGATATAGGTAACTTAGAACAGTAATATTATTATTATAATAATAATAATAATAGCATGCTCTTGTATAGCGCTGCTAGTTTTACGCAGCGCTTTACAGAGACATTTTCCAGGCCAGGTCCCTGCCCCGTGGAGCTTACAATCTATGTTTTTGGTGCCTGAGGCACAGGGAGATAAAGTGACTTGCCCAAGGTCACAAGGAGCCGACACCTGGAATTGAACCATGTTTCAAACTCAGTGCCAATCAGTGTCTTTACTCACTGAGCCGCTCATTCTCCTTGATTGTCCAAGTTATAATATCTTGTGTAATACAATATTAGTGTGATATACTTAAAGTCCAAAAAAGTGAGAATAACCTTATTACTTGTGATAATAGCAGCCCAAGATAAAGGAATTCCAATTCCTTAAAATATGCAGTGAGCTAAATATCTCGTGGCGCTTATATTCAGAAATTAAGAAGAGATATGTGAAAGGGAGAGAAATGCTTAACATGTGGGACAGAAAGATATACAGTATTCACAATGTTAATATTGAATTCACATCCATATATTAGCAGATTTTATAACCAGATAGGATAATTAGTTTAGTTTTATTAAATTCACAAGAGACTTTTAAGGATTGTTTTGTAAGCGTCAAACTTGTTTTAAATGTCTTTTTATTAAATGTCATTAATTCATGTTGGTTTCCCCATATATGCAAGGTTACTTACTGCAGAATATACAGTAGTTACACTTATTCTCGAAATGAAAGCAATTATCCTATCCGATTATAAAATATGCTAATATACGGATGTGAATTCAATATTAACATTGTGAACCTATCTTTCTGTCCCACATGTTGTAGCATTTCTCTCCCTTTCACATATCTCTTTGTAATTTCTGGATATAAGCGCCACAAGATATTTATTTCAGTGCATATTACACATACTAATTATATACATATACACATACAGTGGCGAGAAAGTGTTTGTGAATGCCTTTGGATTTTCACATATTGCAAACCTAAAATGTTATTGGATCCTAATCTAAATCCTAATAGATAACGATAATCTGAACAAATTATTAAAAAAAGTGAACAAAAAAAATTGGATTGAAACAAAAAAAAAAAAACATTACAGTTCTGACAAAAATACAGCTTGAAAAAGGTTCTTGATAGAACCGATTTTTTGCATTAAATATTTTATATATGTATGTATACAGTACATGTACACACGCACGCGCACGCGCACGCACGCACACGCAGTTATGGAGAGTAAAAAAGAAAAGTGACAAAAACCCTCCACGGTACAGAAAATATACATACATACTACAAATCTAAAAATATCGGGAACATAAATTGCTAATTTTGACTTTTTTTATTTTTTATAAATCCCCAATTTAAAATATGGTATTATTTATCTAAGTTTTTCTCTCTGTAGAAATTTGGCAAGTACATGGAATGTATAGAATAAATCCCTATTTTTGTCATTTGTAATATATAGAACCTACAAGTGTAAGTCTTACAAGTATGTGTGTATAAATACAGTATATACAGACGAACAAATACATGCATAGGCCTCATCATTACAAACAGGTTTTATTAATTTAATAAGAGATAAATGTGGTGCTTTAATCCATTTATGGCTCAGATCTACTATATCAGGGGTTGCCAACTCCAGTCCTCAAGTGCCACCAACAGGTCAGGTTAAGGATATCGTTGCTTCAGCACAGGTGGCTCAATCTTCAATTGAGCCCCTGATTGAACCACCTGTGCTGAAGCAGGAATATCCTTAAAACTTGACCTGTTGGTGGCCCTTGAGGACTAGAGTTGGCCACTCCTGCAGTACAGCGTTCCTGTGTCCCCATTCTCACCGGAGCTGTGCCTGACCGCAGTCTCTCTGCTATAAACTCATCCATAAGATCCGGGATGTTGGAGCTGCTGTTCATTTCACTGTCCAGGTCATTTAGCTGGGGACTTAAATCTTCTTTGTTGGCTAGAAAATAAATGAACAGTATCTTATAACCTGTGCATTAAGTGGCATCAAGAGAAAGCAAACATAAGCAGGGAACCACAGGTACCAAAGTGAACTAAAAAAACAGACTTGCTAAGAGGGCGGCATGCGATTAGGAGAGGATATCACCGTTGTTGTAGCTGATACAGTGTTGGGGGGGGGAGGGAGGGGATTAGTAAATGCTGAAATTCTTCATACTGTTCCAATAAAAAGCAGGAGTTAGTCAAATTTGAATGAAATTCCAAAAGCAAGGGCATTCCTCGAAGAAGCACTGGAGGGAAAGAGGAGGGTATAATATCCTTGGTGCATAAAGATTATTGCCTCGATTTCAGTTGGGTAGTTTTACTCATACTCAAGTTCTTGTTGAATATCTGAAATTCCAGCCTTCTCATTATCCACATCTGCCTTACCCTAGTAGAAGCACTTTACACAATCTCAATACGTTTAGAAACTCTCTTGCAACTTTTCAGTTCTGTCCTATTAGTTTTCGGTGGGCTTCTGTATAGTTCAATAATTCACAACCGGACTCGCACAGAGAAGCCAGTAAATAACAAACTGTGGCAGACTAGAATGAATGACTGCTCCAGTGGTAAAGGTGTTGAGATGTGGAGTATGGAGTATGTGGAAGAAACAGCACGCAATGAAAACACAATCCATGATGTAACAAAAGTAGAGCAACCTGGTAGGTCTATACATTAACAGAGGCATGTCCATTTATTGAATAAATTAGACAGATTTACTAAAAATAATATGTCTGAGTCTTATGATACAATGTTATGAACCTCAAAGTCTGCCATTTAGAAGTGGCAAGCTTCCCTTTGTAATACCAATTCTAGTGATCAGACATTCCAAACTTCTCATCTTAGTAGCAAAGCTGGCCACTGCATCATTTCTTTTGTTGGCAGACAAAACATTAAAAGGCAATACCACTGTGAAACGCCAAAAGAGAAGGAAAATGTGGAGCAATATCTCCGAAACAATGGTGCGTCTAGACTCTATAGTAAAACTTAACATTCATACACTGATAAAGCCACTATATTAGCCTAAATACTTGGTATTATTCATTAAACTGTGAAAGTGCTGAAGCACTATTTCACAGAAACTACTATTGACTTCAATGGGCGTTTCCATGAAATAGTGCAGCAGTTTAATAAAAAACACTCTGGGATATTGCTGCTCTTAGCTCTTAGATATGTATGATATTTAATAGACAATCTTGAGGAACTGTATGAGATGTAGATGCACTCTAAAATGCAATATATGAAAAGGTTTTCAATGAGAACATTGATGTTGCTCCAACTAAAATATCTACTGCTTGCCACCAACGTCGACCACTCATTTTTACCTTTGTGGATAGCAAGAGAGAATGGCAGTACAGTACTTTAGTAAATGCACTGTAAGAAATATGAGAACCTTGTCCAAAACTCAGTATTTTCCCCTAACAGATTGCAAGTTGTTAGGAAGAGGGATCAAAGTTCCAATGACTCTCTGCCCCAGCCACGGCCATACCGCTTGCTTCCCTAGCCAACTCTATCCTGTCTGCAGGCCATATCCCAAAGACCTGGGAAACTGCCAGAGTTGTCCCAATCTTCAAAAGTGGGGACAAAAACACTATTTCAAACTACAGGTCTGTGACGATGGGGAGGATTTGGCCCGGGATTTAAGGGGTTACAACCCCATTTGGCCACCCTCTACTCTCATCAGGGAAGCAAGGGGTTAGCTGGACTGAGGTCCAGTAATGTGTTTTGCCTTGCTTCAATATCCAAATGTGTATAAATGTATTGTTTCTGGCCAGTGTCTGCACCACACACACACTGGGGCTTAAGGGGTTAATGAGATACAGTTTAAGAAAATACAAATGTGGTGCGTCTTTTCAGAAAAATCTGGGCTTCAACAGGCTTGATTGAAGTTGGGTGTGAAAAGGTGTGAAAAGGTATAGAGGGGGTTTGGTGTATGTTAACATATATTGCTAGAGACAGCTAGACCCAGGCTGGGGCATTGGGTGTGAAACATAGCACCAGTGACCAAAAGGTAACTGCCCTAATTGTTTATGTTGGAGGCAGGAACAAGAAACTGAATGTTTTTTAAGTGTGATACTTCACACTTCAATGGAAGCCAAAATCTGCTTCAAAGACATTTATTGATTGGGGCCAGGGGTGCGGTTACCCAAGGAGAGATCAGAATGAGTGGCCGTATTAAATATAAGAATATTATGAGATGTCCTCGGCTGAACATGCTAAAAGTTACATATGTGTATTCGTGGGACTGATTGGCACATAAGGAATACAAACACCTGATGTTTAGCTGGTTCAAAGAGACAGATATTAATATCTCTCTTAATTTTAATATTACACTGTAATATTTAGTCTCGTTGGGAGCGTCATGCGTGCCGGAATGTATTAATATGTCTCGTATGCCAGTAAGTACTACTGAACTGAAGTTATGAAGTTATTTAGATAGGAAAAGCAGTTTGTAAACGTCCTTGGGTGGGAGTAGTTTTACTTTGAGGAAAACTGTCAACTTCACCGCTGATTTATGAGAGGGGCTGGGTTTAGGTTGTGTTCAATGGGAAATAATGGTATAAGAACCAGGCTCAGCCTATGGCTATTGTCTTTCATGTCTTTCGTTTCTTGGGATTATGAAGATTGCTGTATGAACTGCCAGTCTAGATTTGACTGTTTCATCATTTCCATCTTAAGTGAGTGTCCATATTTTGCCTGTTATTTGTATATCTTGTGTGTTCACCTTTATCAAGGAATAAATTATATTTTATCATATCTAAGTCTCGTTCCAGTTCAACCCAGTTATATATATATTGGTGAGTATTATTAATAGCCTGTCACAAAGCTCCCGTCACAAGGTCAATCTCTCTTCTCCCAATACTATCCAAAGTTATGGAAAATGTGTCTAATCCCACTTAAACGATTACTATACAAGGCACATTTTCTTTTGCCCTAAACACTCCACGGTAACTACCCTCCTAAAAGTTTGCAATGAGAACCAGTGTGGAATGGAATTAGGACTACTTACTGGTGCAATATTTCTAGATTTTTCAAAGGCTTTTGATAATGTTGATCACGTTATGTTATACAAGCTCCAGTGTTCTGAAATAAGGGAACACACTTTAAACTGTTTCACTCCTACTTATCAGGTAGATCCCAACATGGGTCAATCTCGGACTAACTCAAACCCATTTGATGTCACATGTGGTGTCCCGCAAAGGCTCTATTCTGAGGCCCAAACTCTTTTCAGTCTTCATTAATGATTTACCTACAGCTTGTAAGGGAGCTTCAATGCACATATATGCGGATGACAATCTTATATGCACAGAGCCCTTGCTTGTCTGACCTTGGACACATACTTCAATCTGAGTTTGAGACTAGAAAACTGGATTTCACAAAAACTGGTTTTAAATACTGACGGGACTGTAACAATGGTACTTGGGACCAAGGCTACATTTCTAAAGCTTCCAATGATAGAGCTACTGATCAGAACCAACTCTAACACCGTTCCAGCACTTATCAATAGTGTTAAATATCTGGGCATATGGTTTGACTCCATTAAACATTTGGGTTGCACATTGATACCCTGACATTCAAAACCTATTCCAAACTAGGTGTACTTTATAGTAACAAATCCTCCCCAAGTCTATTGTTCAGAAAGCGTTTCGCACAGCAGATGCTAATGCCAATTATAGACTATGAGGACATAGTATATGGCATAGCCCCCCAAACTCACCTTGGCAAACTAGAGACACCCTTTACAACGACATATGCCGCTTTGTCCTACAATGTAACTACAACACACAGCACTGCGAAATGCTCAAAGAACTAGATTCGTCATCACTTGAGTCTAGGCGCAAAGTTAATTTTTCCTGTCTTGCCTTCAAATACTTTTTGGCCAAGCTACCCGTCTATCTGAACAAGCTTCTGACCAAATGCAGCACTTATCATCTGAGATCTGACTCCAAAAGACTGTTCACAGTCCCAAAGTTCAACCAAGAGTTCAGCTGCTCCTTCTCTTACCGTGAACCTCACAACTGGAATAATCTACCAGAGATTCTCCAAGATGCTACCAGTCTAAATTCTTTCAAAACTAAACTGTCTCACATTTTAATCTGGTCTTTAACGGTTACATTTAATAAAGAGGAGAGGCTAGCTAAATTAGATTTGTTTACATAATAAAAGAGGCGTCTAAGAGGGGATGTGATACAAATATATTCGGGGACAGTACAAGGAGCTTTCAAAAGAACAATTCATCCCACAGGCAGTACAAAGGACTCGGGCCATCCCTTAAGGTTGGAGGAAAGGAGATTTCACCAGCAACAAAGGAAAGGGTTCTTTACAGTAAGGGCAGTTAAAATGTGGAATTCATTACCCATGGAGACTGTGATGGCAGATACAATTGATTTGTTCAAAAATAGGTTGGACATCTTTTTAGAAAGGAACAGTATACAGGGATATACCAAATAAGTAAACATGGAAAGGATGTTGATCCAGGGAGATATCATTAGATGATATTTTACTGGGTTTTTTTTGTTTGCCTTCCTCTGGACCAATATACTGTAAGTACAAATATAGGATAAAGTATCTGTCATCTAAATTTAGCATAGGTTAAACGTGATGGCTGTATGTCTTTTTTCAACCTCATCCACTATGAAACGATGTAACATATACACCAATAATAGATATTATCTTTACTGTTCATGCAATGTCTTTAAATATATTATATAACCCTATTCTTTTAATGTAACCTTGTATTGTTATTATAAAATTGTGCCCAGGGCATACTTGAAAACGAGATGTAACTTGCAATGTATTACTTTTTGGTAAAGCATTTTATAAATAAATGAGTACAATGTTGAGAACCACAGAGTTGAACAAACATGTGTAGTAGGTTAGTTAAATTCTAATTGAATAATACAAGATAGCAGTATTACATGTTATAAACATGTAATGAAGTGTTCCAATAAACAAATGTATTTGCTGATGAAAGAATGCAGTAACTGAAATAAGTCAGTGTGATGACAAAGACTATAAATATGTAGGATTGATACCACCCATTGGAAGTTGAGACGCTATGCATTAAAATGGACAGCCTATTTTATATTCACAAGTATGAGTAAAGCTGAGGGGCTCTCATTTTAAAGCAGTGAAAGTTGTGGTGAAGTGAGTTACGTTTCCAGTGGAAGAGGCTGCAGTAAAGGCTACTGGGATATTCATGGGTCAAGGGACAACCAGGCACCAGGGTTCAAGGAGCTGTGTGGCTAAATTATCTGGTTATGTGTAGAAATAGGGCCAGGGAGCAATTAGTGCTATAAAAGTACTGTTGTCTTAAATCAACAAATGACGGTCACTGGTGCCAATACTTAAAGAACAAGTACTGATGATCTTTAGTGGGCAGCAGTTGCCAAGACCTTATAAAAATTCAACTTTCTTCAAATCGGCTGTATGATTGAACAAGATCATTTCCTCATTCAGCAACTGCTATTTTATCAGGAAAGCAGTTCACAGGAACCCCCTTTATCTTTCAAGTTCAACTAGATACGGATTCCCAGATACCAGCATTCCCAAAGACAAACATACAAACTCTGTGTAACAAGAGGGGACACAGAAAGCAAGTGCTAACGAACACTAACACAACGTGCCATTTCTAGACCTTTTCAAAGGCTATCAAGCCAATCCCGTACAAACATCTTGCAACATATGTGCTTATGAAATTTGGGAAGTTGTATGGGTCTCTGTACAGGTGGGTGCAATGTGCTGAGAGTGGTACAAATTAGGTGGCAGGAATTGATGAGGTAAACATAGGTTGTTCTGGTGGCATGTATTAACAGGTTATAATTCAATAGGGTCAGGAATCAGGAGGTGGGTGTTGGATTAAAAGTTCAATAAACTAATGGCAAAGTAGAATGTGTGTGATGATTTGATAGAGCCATACACTGATGTAAACCTGAGTAATAGAGATCATGATACAGGGAGATAAACACACAAAAATATATAAGCCAAGTGCCACAACACAGAAGATGCCATGGTTCACATTAGCACCTCACACGTGGTCTCCCATCTGTTATGAAAACGTGTTTTTTTCTGTTAACTCTACCTATCACCCCCCCACACCCCCAAGACAACAATGCTATGATGAGTTATATGTCACTGGTACGCAAAGATGTGTATGCATGACACAGCAACTGACACAACTGATCATTCTCTGGACATTGACAGGACGCAAAAGCAAACAGGTTGTAGCACTCGCCTCACAAGGGAGGGATATTAGTAAAGCAAGCTGAATTGCTGAAAAGGTAAGGAGGAGAACACGGTCAGAGGATAGATCAGCCACAGGGAAGCCACATGCAAAGATCCCAGAGAGGGTGTCAACAAGGCAGAGGTGAGGAATAAGAAGCAAGTCATCCCAAAAGAAGTTCTTGATTGCTGGCAGCTGGGTTTTATTTTTCGGTTGCAATACAAAGCCAAACGGGTGTTGCATCTCTGCGTGCGCTCTGGGAAAACTTCCCAGAGCAGGGGATCTCACCTGCTGCCTTCCTTCCAAAATAGCCCATAACATGACCGTACAGGTCCTTCAGTGGAGCCTCGGCTGCCATCCTTTGCTGCCTCTGCAGGGGCACGGTGGCCTTAGGTTTTGAGAGAGCATGGACAACAGTTTTATATACACCGCCTAAAGAAGCATGGGATGGGGCTCTCTCGTGACTGCTGGACCTCGGCCTTATGCGGCCGCATTCCTTTTGCAGTTGTGACAGAGGAGGCGATACCTCTGAGTGGTTACTGACTGACTGGCTAACTCCTGATGCTACCCTAACAGCACCAAGAGCTGCATACGCAGTGGACTTCCCTGGCTCTGCCACAATGGAGGAGCTGGAGCTTAAACCACTTAGTTTCCGCAGCCTGACCCTCCAAGGGGCTTCTTTGTTCTCCATGGAGTTGTAGAAAAGTACCGCCTCGGTGGATGGACGGAAAGTGACCTGCACGCTGCTGCGTTTCCGACGCATAGCTTTAGCCTTGTGTGTTACAGACTCACAAATATTCTTTATGTTTGCCCCATGTTCGCTGCCAGAGGACTGATGAGACTGGGCTGATGTCCAGTCAGAAGCTTCGTCTTCCTCGGCTGCTTGCTGCCTACTTATGCCTCTCTTGCGGTCCCCGTGTTCCAGGCCTCTGTCATGCTCACATCCCTCCCCATTCGCCTGGATTCGCACATGAACTTCCCTTGCTTTACGCATCATCCTGTTCCCTCCAGCTCTCCTAGCTGCATGTCCCTCCCCTCCTGAACTACTCTCAGACTGCTCTGAGGAGGTAGCTGTATTATTGTGCCCCACTGAAAATACTGAATGAATGTCTCCCCTTCGAGTTAGTTCTGTCTGGTCAGAATGATCAACTTTGTGATTCAACAAGGGAAATATTGTTCCGGACCCTGTCATCCTTTTCTCTCCTGACTCCCCATGCATTTCCTGCTCCTTTAGATACTCCCTTAGACTGGGCAACAGGTCTCCACCTTCTAACTCCTCATACCAGCCCTGCTCCATTCCTGCATCTGTCAGTCCAGCTGAGCCAGCCAACTGGCATAGATGATCGTAAATGCTGCCATCGACCTGTGTTAGGGATGCTTCCTGGCAGTGTGGGTTAGCACAAGGGGGGTCCATGGCCCTGGGGGAGGGACTATCTGAAACAGGCACTGCACCTTTGGCTCTCTCAGCTAAGAAGGTGCCCAAGATATCAGAGGTGCTGCTGCTACGAGGCAGAGTTGATGTCTCCTCATTCACTGCTCCAAACGTCTCGGTGGTGGTCTCCTCACTCTGCGAGTAGTGTCTGACCCGTGGAGGGCGGGAAACAGGTGCATCGTCCATATCTGTCAGAGAGGAAACAAAACAAAGTATAAGTGCGAACAGGAATACGGAGTGCCTGCAAAATATATCCGTTAAGTGCCTATATGGTTTATAACAGAAGAGTAAGGTCGTGGAACATCAAACATTGCAGATGTGTAGAAAGAAGGCTATGCTCCTCTATTAAGAACAGAATTTTACAATTGATTTGTCACATCAAAAGCTAATAAAAACTCAAGAGCTACTATTCAAAGTCTTTCATACAAAGAGAGCAAGTTTAACCTACTGTATTTGATATGCTGAGTGCTACTACTTTTTTATTATGGATGTGCCCAGACTTCTTTATACACAGCTAAGCAATACAATACAGGAAGAGCAGGCACTTACTTAAAGGTACTGCTCGCTTGCCATGTAAGAATTCTCCAGGAGGCATGGGTTAACAAATCAAAACCAAGTAGGCCGTACAGTTAGTATACACAGGTTTCCACAAAACAGTCAGCATGCATAGGAGAGGCGTGGGAAAAAGCATAAGCTAAAGCAAACACATTTTCCCTAGCTGGTCTCTCTTGCCAGAGAGAGATCGTAATGTCATGCCAATTGCAAGTCAAAAGAAATAGGATCTCGTATATTCCAGGTTGTTCTGATAACTAATATTACCCAGGCAAATACATTATTCTTATGGTCCTATACAATTACTATGCAAATCTATTATTAACTGTACCACTTTCAAGGATATGTTGAGCCTATCAATAAACTGTTATTATAATTACTGTATATGTAGAAAATTAAATAAGTAACTTCCTTTACCTGGTTATGGTAAACTTAAGCACATTCAATTCTCTTAAATTAAGAATGTTAGTTACCCTTACCTGGTCTGTACTAAAAAAAAAAAAATTGCTTCAAATCAGCATTCTGTAACCAGAACAAAGTTTATATTCTGTGAAAAATCTCCTCTTACACAGATATGGAAATGAAAAGCAGATGTTGACTTTGCGCTCCCTCAACTTTGTAATACGAGCAAGTTATCGGCGTGGACAATGCGAGTTCAAACCGCGATGGATTACACAGTTTATGGTAGACTTGTCTCTACGGTTAAGACTTCTACATAGCTCAAACTAACGATAATGACGTAACTAGAACTGGAAATATGCCTAAAACTATTAAGCTCTCTGGTGGCAACACCTTTAAGCAACCCAAATGCATTCAGTATAGTACTGTAGGTCAACTCAAGTCCACAAGGGCCACCAACAGGTCAGGCTTTCAGGATATCCCTGCTTCAGTGGATCTGATTGAATCACCTGTGCTGAAGCAGGGCGATCCTGAAAACTTGACCTGTTGGTGGCCCTTGAGGACTGGAGTTGGCCGCCCCAGCAGTATAGTATCTGCCGTCCACATTCCAATGAAAGGTTCGCTGGTTTATCACCATACAGTATTAGAAAAAGGACACCAGACATGCCTTGCCACTATATTGTTTTGAAATAAAACGAAAATGAGATATTTTCTTACATTATGAAGGCTCATGCCTCACTTTACTCCTTATTTTAGAATGTGAAGTAACTAGCAAAGGATGCATTAAATTACTGGGGAAATGAAACCGATTTGCTAGCAATATTTACATAAATATGTAATAACCAATCACGCTGTATGTTTGAAAGCTTTACTTGGCAATGTAAATCTACACTGCTTGACTGATTTAACCCATTTCAAATAAAAAAAAGGTCATTTTTAAAAACATTGACACGGTAAAGATATTTCTGCGGTGTAAAATAATTATGTACAGTAAAGTAATGGATCTTCTAAATCCAAGATCTGCTTTTAGCTTCACCGTCTGATTGTGATGAAAGTACCTCTCTAACTGAAGTCCTTCATCCGGCTGAAGTAACCCTATAATTGCTGGTTATTCCAGTGTTTAAAGAGGAAATGGGACCTAGAACCAAGTTCATTAATGGCTGTGGCATAAAATGTGGGCGGTTGCCACCTCCCAAAAAATCTGATAAGTATAAGAATGTTTCCATATTTTTAAACTTGTCATATCTCTATTGTAACTAAATGCTGTATTTGTACTTATTTTTGATAAGACTGACGGTGGCCCTAAATTATCAATCTTTTTTTTTTAACTTCCTGATAAGCATGAATATTATATAACAGGTTTTCCTTTCTTTATATATTAAAAAAAAAAAAAAAAAGATCATGATATACATTTCACTTTTTTTCCCCTGTCAATTTAAGGGGATACTAGAAACTAGTTCTGAATCCAAGATAATGGCAGCTGACAAAATATTAAGGGCCCTATTCAATGAACTGACAATTGTGCTTTGACCATTTTGTCCTCTTCTACTTCTAGCTTGATGAAATAATAAACCAGTGCCAACAAAACACCAATGTACAAAACACAAATGTACAACAAAACACAAATGGCCAAGGGAGGGTTAGAAAGAGAAAGAGGGGATGAGCAGCTGGAAGAGGAGGATCTGCCACAGCAAACAAATTGTCCTAAGCATTCCTGAACAGGAGGTCCTAGTGGGGTATCATTTGAGCACATGTAGTATTCTGGCTCTGTATGAGGATCTAATATCCGACCGCAAACCAATGACAGATTGGAATAATGCAGTAAATAGTTTAGTCAAACTGTTGAGCTTTCTACATTTCTTAGCCGCTGGGTATTTTAAGTTTACTGTGGCTGCAGTAGGGGGCATGTCAGCTTACATCCTAGTCTAGATGTCTTTCCCCAAGTACTAAAAACCCTAAAAAGATGTGCTGGGATTTATATATACTTTCCCAATGAGAGGAATGCGTGGCAGGACCTTAAAAGGGGAGTTTATAATGTTGCATTGTTTACAGAAACATACCTACAGTTAAATAGACCTACTTATCGTGAAGTCCCACAATGTTTTGAGTCCTCCATCAAATATTTTGTGGTTAAATATATAAAAAAAATAATTTGTCAGGTATTTTTATCAGTTTTTAATAGTTCTCTTATTCACTGCTTTTTTTCGTTGTTTATTTTGGGATTTTATCCGAGTTTTGAATTGCATCTTTATTCAGTGATTTAATCATTTTAATTTCATATGCAAAGAAGAAGATTTTCAGCCAATTTTCATGCATACAGGTATTTAATTTGTATTGAATTCGGTAAAATTGTTTGAAAAGCTTTCCAATGCAAAAGCTGCCTTATCAGGGTCTATTGAATAGGGCCCTAAGAGCGATTAATTGAGCATTCGATACCTGCTAGATTGTGTGGTGCAAATGTGATATAATCCCTTTCATAATCTGTAGAAATAAATTTGAAACTCATCAACAGTATGAACAATATGTTTTGCAATACATTAGAAGTGCCAATTCTTGGAAAATTAAACATTCTTTAAAACAGTAAACCAGATATCACAGTTCTACAGAAGGAGAAGGCTAAGGATGAGGGAAAACATAGGATAATTGTGAAGTGGTTCAGCTGTAAGGTACCTCCTGGCCTATTTAGGTGCCTTACTGGTTTCAGGCCCCAGTGGCAGCAAAGAGGGTGAAAGTTCTGTCTTGCAGAGGTGGCCTTTATACTAGTTATTATAGTAGAGTAAGGAGTACCATTTGTCTAATTAACGCTTTGGAGAGTTAAAACAGTATATTAATCCAAGAATCACTACACTGTGGCATTTTCATTTTCTGGGGGGCAATCTTAAATTTGAACTGTTGTGTTGAGTGAATTTGACAACAATTTGTTTAGATTCTGTAAGCAGATAATCAATGCCAATTGATTATTTGAAACAGAGATTCCCTCGACTCACAATCCGACTGCTGCAACAAAAGATTAGTATGTTCGATACATAATCAATCCGCCAACATAACAATAAGACAAATGTTAGTGCTTAAATAGCAGGATAAATAATGCTTAAAAAGGTTATTATTGACAATGGGTATTCTCAAACTGTTCCTGATTACATTTGGGCATATTCAATGCTCTTAATAATTCAGAGGGCAAACATACTTAAATTGCTTTGAAAACACACTTTTGATTTAAATGTAATCACATTGGTCTGTGCCAGGCTGCTCTTCAGATGTTTTTTGTTCTTCTCTGCCTGTTCCATCAGAAGCAATGGTCAAAGTTTGCTTTAAAAAGTAGTTCTACTGTTCATGACATCAAGATAATCAAATTTTGTTTATAAAATTATAAACTCCACGTTTTTTGACGTTGTGACGTTATAAACCCATGTTTTTCAAATGTAGTTCTTGAAGAATGGGAAGGTTGAGAGCCTACGTTATATAGGCCCTTTATTCTCTACAAAAAATGATAGTGAAAGTTTGTAGATCATACATTATGATTATCCAGAGGGGCCAGATCAAAATAAGTTAGGAATAGAAGAGCACAAGATTATAATGTTATTTGGACATATCTAAAGATTTATAAATAAACTTCAACATTTAGCCAGCATTGATGTATCTGTACATATATATTTACAGTACATTACTTTAGCTTACACGCGAGTTTCAGGGTGAACAAATTGCACTTAGCTGGCTAGGCATCAACAATGAAATTAGCAGAAGCGCTGTCCAAGGGGCCACTTCAAGTTAAAAAGCCCAATAGTAATACATTGGACAATCATACTGATGGGTCATTAATTAGGATCTACCATCTCTCAGTATTACAGCTTCACGTGAATACAAGAAACGCTGTAGTTTAGCTAGAGGCATCTGAATATAATATTTTTTTTTTAAAAAAACATATAAAGGTTTTGAATACTCTGTATACTACAATGTAAATCTATAATGTTGGTCCGTTAAAAGTTAGCACAACCAATCAGCCAAACTAAAGACATCTGAAAAACAGCTCAACAGTTCTGATTTGTAACTCAAATAGAGAAGTCCTCCGGCTGCCAATTTTGAGGGGCTTTTAAGTTGAGCATGAGCAAGTTTGAGAATTCCTGTGTTTGAGTAAATAAGATACTGGATCTTGAACTAGTCAGAAAGCGTGCACAATAGGCAGAAAATGCAGCACTATTTCCACCCTCCTGTATCAACCAATATAAACGAGCATCCCCCAATGGTACAAGGTTATCAGTATGATTAAAAGGGCTGCAGACAGTGGGAGTGCAGACAGAGGTGCCACTACCTGACAGCTCATCGGAAAGCAGAGTGAGAACAATATCAGGCAGAAGGGGTTTGGAAGGATGAATCAGGACAGGGGCACTTTTAGCGCTGCGGATAGAGGCGGATGGCAGGGCACTGTCACCAATGGATCGGCTCCTCATGGCTTTGAAAAGAAGAGAGAGAAAGAGGGAGAGAGGAGAGATCGGGGGGAAGAGGGACCGGAGAGGGAAGAGAAAAGTGGACTAATGAGAGGCTGCAAAACCACAAGCAGGCAGAAAGTGAAAAAGAAGAAAAGAAATGTGAAAGTGAGAGAGCATACATTTAATGCTGCGTCCTTCCGAGCAGAGAGAGAGGTACAGTGAGGTGTTGGGGCGGTACAGAAAAGCAGAAAAAGGACACTGAGAAGAGATAGCAAAGCTATGACAAAGAGACAAGACAGTTGAGAGAAGACAGAACAGTGCAAGAAGAGGAAATATACCACAAAGAATAAAAGCACAATTATATACGACAGACACAAGGAAACAGAGGTTGCCAATGGTCACATATGGGCTTTTGATCACTCTATATTGCAGTCCATTAAATACACAAAGGAGATGCAGTGTGTATGTAGTGGCATTCATATATAGGGAAGAGAAGGAGCTCAAGTGATTGTAAGTAAAAAGTGCACTTTAACTTTGACATACAACTCACAAGAGGAGCTCAGTAGGGTTTAGAATAACTTATTATAGAATCTTACTTTCATGTGAATAGTGCAGAGTCACTGACTTCTTATATCTTTCTGTGTGTCAAACTTTTGTAGGTGTAAGCAATCCTCACACTTCCTCATACACTCACAAGAATATACTGTAAAAACATCATACTACAAATACAAGGATCTGTGTATCAATGCAAAAGTGGTGCAATACTGCAGCAAAATCCCATTGAAATCATTTTTTTCCTTCCTCTGCTACTGTACATATGGTGCGGTTTACCACAGAATGACACCACTTTTCCATTGATACACATGGGCCTAATTTTTCTGAACCCCATTACTTTAATTTTAAACGCTAATCAGCCCCCAAATGTCTTGTCATATTGTTTCACACAAGCATGTGATATGATCTGTTAAAACTCTGAGTTTAAAAACGTTGATGCATTTATACAATAATTGTTTATAAAAAGAGAACTTCTATTCAACGCACAAATTGTAGAGTAAGAATGTGCAATATATTATTGTGAATGTAACTAGAGGATTGCTCACATATGCAACAAAATGTATGGGCATATGACATAGCGTACACAGCATATGGCAGTGACTAGGTTAACTACATTACTAAATGTCAACTCTTCAAATACACGAGCACTGAAACCCCAAACCGTTATGGCTGTAGAATATGTTTTGTAAATAAAAAAGGCTACTCCCAGTGTTTTATCATTAAACTAATGAGTAATGGGTGCCTAGAGCCTACTGTATACAAGGTGTAGTCAAACCTTGTTCTTCTGCTGGTAAAACTGCTGTATTAGGATATTACTGTTTGCTACAATGTCACAACTAGTTTAACAGCCGCTCAAGTAAATCACCCTACTGGAAATTATGAATTATCTTTATATTAGCAATGTATGATTTTAGATTCTAAGATGCTGCATGCACCATCGGCTATATCAGAATAAGTGGATACTGAGCTGCAACCTCGTAATAACACACTTCCTCATTTTCAGTGGTGCCTGTAGGGGGCATGTACAAATTCAACAGTAGTATTCAACTGCACCCATAAACTGCATTGGTCAGTATCTGCCACGAGGCTACACAAGACTACTATGCTCTGGGGGTTTACATACCAATTGATTTCTGGCGCACAATGGTTCTGGCTTTCTCTGTGCCAGGTGATCCTGTGGTGGTGGCACTGCGCTGGCGCATTGGAGCCTGGCCAGGCTGCTCTCGGCTCCAGCCACGGGAAAAAGATTTGTCGACAGACACCTTCTGGAATTCATTGCCACTCCCTGCATGCAGGGAGGGGTGGGGGGGAAGCACAGAGAAGCCATCAAGGTGGTGTCACTCATCAAGTTGACTACATTAGATGCACAGCCATACTAAATTGTGTCAATCCCTTCATTGCTTGTAACATCCAATCTAGCACGAAAACACCAAGCAAAACCAGATCTCTTGGGCTGTTGAATGTAAACAGGGATTTACTACATTTTGTACACAAACAGCTAATTCTAAAGTGAATATAGCAAGTGAGTGGTGGGTGGCCATCTGCAGTGCCAAATGCAAATATAATTTGTGTGTTTGACCTTTGCCCTTGTGCTTCTTCAGTTTCTGCTCGCTCAGCTTGTCTAGAGGCAGCTCATTCAAGTCAAGGTGGTAGACATTCTTGGCCAGTACTTTTGTCAAAGTCTCCATAGTGTGAGCCCACTCTGTGGCCTGTTCCTCCCAATAAGTTAGTGATGACATGACCGCCAGTAGGTCATCCCACAACTCTCGGGACACACTAACATGCAGGCTTGATTTGATCCATGCCACGATAAGAGTCTGAGAGGAGAGAGGAAAGAATTTTGAGTTTGGTATGCAAGGTCCTCCAGAACAACAGAATAGACACCCTCTGAGGGCATGAAATGTAAGGGCGCAGGAACTGTTAACCCTAAGCCTACTAACTTAAACTATCATCTTCAAACGGAATACTGTAAACTAATTTGCTGAGACTAAAATACAAGTAGCCAGAACAGGAATTAAAAGCTCAAGTATGCAGAATGTAACATGTGTGAAGTGTATTGAACTGGGTTATTTAAATAGAAAGGTTTGTTACGGTACATTTGGGGCACAAATAGAGTGTTAATGTTCCCCATTTGCTGCTGCAAAAACCTGCACAGTTCTGGAAAACAATTTCTTTATGAATGTACAGAGGAGATAATGTTGATTTTAAGACTACATCTGATCATTTTCTGCTGCCTTTGTTTTTCCCAAATCATTAGCCTTATGCTTTAAGCACATTCTACAGAAAAAGTCTAGAACAGTGTTTTTCAACCAGGGTTCGTAGGAACCCTTGGGTTCCCCGGGCATCCCTAAAGGGTTCCCTGTAATTTTCATTTCAGGTCATTTTATAAAAACAAATACAGAAGAATTTACAATGCATCCGATGTCAGACACGCTGTTAGAGAGGGCTGGGAGTTCCTCAGAATTTCACATAGGGTTCCTTAACCAAAAAAAAAGGTTGGAAATCACTGGGCTAGAAAGTACAGAGCCAGCAGCTGTGAAAGCAGTGTTACCTGTGCTACTGCCACTGAAGTGAATAGAAACTGCTAGTACAGCAAATCTGATTTAGTAACATACTCAATGTGATAATTTGCTCAAGCCCAGATTCTTGAAATCTCCAGTTTTACTGCTGATACATGATATTTAAGATACTGGCACAGCTACGTGAAGCCTGTTACATTTAGATGTATGCTCGATAGTCAATGAACAAATGCAAAAAAATAAACATACTGCATTAGGCATCTCCAACTAACAAAGAATAAATAGCAGAAGACTTGCCTGAAAAAGGGGTCCTGCCAGCCGCCCAGCTAGGATCTGATTCTTCCTGCCTTGATACTGAAGAAGAACCTGTGGTGATATCTTTAGCACGGACTCTGTGACCCTCAGCATCACAAGCAGCAGCTGCATCCTATGCACAAAGCAAGATTCACTTTAAAGGAACCATTTTTGCCAGTTTATGTTTTCTCCCCCATTTTTTAATACACGATTGAATCAGGGGGTCTCTCCAGAGCTGAACCCAATTCATTTCAGCTCAAGGGACCCCCTGCTTCTATAGATACTTACCTTCGAAGGGGGTGCCAGTAACCCCCAGCAGTTTAAAACTCCCACATCAAATGGGCCAATAGGAAGCTGAACCTAATGACGTCACGACTTCCTATTGGTCCGCAGGGCTCGGGAGGTTTGAAAATCCGCCATGAGAACCCTGGAGCGGCTACCGGCACCAACTATGGAGGTCTGTATCTCCGGAAGCAAGGAGTCCCCGGAGCTGAAATGAACAGGGTTCAGCTCCGGAGACCACCTGTTTCAATCCTGTATTAAAATGAAATTATAAACACGCGTGGATTGCCGCTTTAACACGCACACGAAAATCCCTCAAGGACGACTTCCTAAATACACTCAACTTTACGCATGTTGTAGAATCCAATACTCTATGCACATACCCAGTCATTGTTAAATGTTTTATGTACCAAATCACAGACTTTGCAATATCGCCAGGCATTTTATAACTCAATTTACTCACTTATATCGATGTGTAAAAGAATCTGATATATTGCCAGATATTATGCAAATATGACACTTGCACGCAAGTATCTAAGATATCAAGATTGCCATGAATTGCCCCCTCGTTTGAGATCTAAATACTGTAAATACAATGTACTGTAGGATAAGCATTTGTTGTCTGTTTATAGGTTGAACTTGATGGACATATGTATTTTTCAACTTCATCTACCATGTAAAGATCGCACCCCTTTTGCCTTGAAATATAGACCAGTGTACTGTATATAGTAGATAAGTTTGTTTTCATTTTGTGTTCACTGGAGCCCTGACGTACTTTAAAAACATTACAATGTCTGATATTTTACTTTTTGAGCCACCATCAATTTTTATTTGCTACAATATATGTCAGTACATTTATTAAATGTTATATATAAGTATTTAGAACGGGTTACCAGGTCTTCTTGTCCATGGAGACTTGTACCACCATGTAACGATAAATGTTCAGAACTCTCTTACACATATCCGTGTGCTCATTCAACAGAATCTTATTCTCATTGGCTGGTTCAAGCAAAATTATATTTGCAGCATTCACAATGAAAACCTGCAGAGAGCAAAAATTAGACACCGGATAAGTGAGAGGATCTTCAGTATTTCTGAATCCACGCAAACCAGACAGTAACAGCAAGGTAGCAAAAGTATTAACATGACATCTATCCCAACCTGGTACACGGCCTGAGCCCCTGCTCGTACACTCTTGTCCATCACCTCTGCTTCCGTCAGCTTACTAGTGGCATCCTGGTAGTTTTTGGTCCAGCTGGGGGTTCGGATATGTCCAGAAGAATCTGTCATATTCTCCTATGAAAAAATCAGACATATGAAAGTTCAGCAGAAAAGAAATATGTTACTTGAAGAGTTTCTAGGCTTAATATGTTGAATACTATAGTCTATTCATCCTGAATGCGCTCCCAACACAGAAAAGCTGCTTTCTGTGGGTATTGGTTGCAGATGATTATTTTTGTGATTGTTCTAGTAAATACATTTTAATGTGGTAGTTGAATGAGTGAGATGGGACAGGGGGGTTCATTCATTAAGAATGAGGGCATTCATTGATCTAGAAGAACAGAGAAAAGACAAGGCGCACAACGCACATAGTGAAATACAGTTTTATAAAGTTAATTAAACTAAAGGATAATAAGTTCTGCGTACATCAATAAATATAAAATCAAGCATTTGATAAGTGGGGTTACCACACAGGGGACCAGCTGGACTCGTCAGACTTCATCCACTTTCAGAAGAGGAGCCGGAGACCCACGATCATCTGACCAGGTAAGGGGGGGAGGGGCCCTCTGGATCCGTGAAGGGCACACACGCTGTTCCTGGGTACTGAGAAATTGAGTCCACAGTGTGGATGTACATACACGTCCCAGTAACACGTACAGTCTCCTCTGCTGTTGCCTTTCCACTGCTCCACGCCGGTAATACGCTGCTGCGCCTCACGGGACGCCTGCTGATGACGTCACTTGTTGTTTTCACAGTGCAGAGCTCAATGCAATGTCCATGGTGTCCGCAGTGTTAGCGCAAAGTGCCGGATGGCAACCGGGGAGACACAAAGTGGATGGGGCAGAGATGACTGACGCAAGGGACAGGAAGGGAAAGATAAAAAATAAACTATAAAATATAGTTAAAAATGAGCTGAAACACACTCCAACGCGTTTCGTAACCAACAGTTACTTCTTCAGGAAATAAATGCAGCTGGGGAAGTTTACATTTTTATACAACAAACACCCAATTAGAAATAGGGTGTCATAATTGCTGCACCAATCCGTAGTGGTGCAGCTCAAGGCTCATTAAGGATGCATGCATATATAGTGTTAATTTAAAAGAAACAGAACCATTATATAATAAAAAATACAGTCTTTATATAGTAAAAAAAATACAATGAAATCAAACAGTGTTAAGTAAATACATTGTGTGACTGGGTTTCTGAAATAGAGAAGCCACAATTAGAAACATAGAATACAATAAAATAAACAGTATTGAGTGAATACATTAAGTGACTGAGTTTCTAGTATAGAAAAGCCACAAATAGAAACATACAGAAGTTTAATTTAATTGAACAGAGATGTACTCAGATGCTTAAAGATCAGTACAAGGACCAGATGTCTATATCCTCGTTTAACCCTTTAGGGGCCAGCGAATAACTACACTAGACCTGCCCCTATGACATGGATTAGAGAGAGACCAGTTGGTAACTTCCAGTGTGGTAATTGCTCAATTTGTAAGCACTTACACCCTGAGAGGAAAACGTTTAAATCGTTCGCTACCGGTGAGAGCTTTACTATTGATTCCTTTATAAATTGTAACTCAACTCATGTTGTTTACTTGATTAATTGCGATTGCGGCCTTCAATATATTGGTCGCACCAAAAGATGCTTGAAGATCCGTATACAGGAACATATTAGAAATATAAAAATCGGGTACGAAAAACATAGTCTTTCCCGTCATTATGCACTATTTCATAATAAAGATCCCTCGAACCTTATGTTCAAAGGTATTAAAGTGGTCTCTAAGGATAGAAGGGGAGGTGATAGAATTAAAAGCCTCTCCTACCAAGAAACCCTTTGGATCTACAAAATGGGTTCGCTGGCCCCTAAAGGGTTAAACGAGGATATAGACATCTGGTCCTTGTACTGATCTTTAAGCATCCAAGTACATCTCTGTTCAATTAAATTAAACTTCTGTATGTTTCTATTTGTGGCTTTTCTATACTAGAAACTCAGTCACTTAATGTATTCACTCAATACTGTTTATTTTATTGTATTCTATGTTTCTAATTGTGGCTTCTCTATTTCAGAAACCCAGTCACACAATGTATTTACTTAACACTGTTTGATTTCATTGTATTTTTACTATATAAAGACTGTATTTTTTATTATATAATGGTTCTGTTTCTTTTAAATTAACACTATATATGCATGTATCCTTAATGAGCCTTGAGCTGCACCACTACGGATTGGTGCAGCAATTATGACACCCTATTTCTGATTGGGTGTTTGTTGTATAAAAATGTAAACTTCCCCAGCTGCATTTATTCCCTGAAGAAGTAACTGTTGGTTACGAAACGCGTTGGAGTGTGTTTCAGCTCATTTTTTACTATATTTTATAGTTTATTTTTTATCTTTCCCTTCCTGTCCCTTGCGTCAGTCATCTCTGCCCCATCCACTTTGTGTCTCCCCGGTTGCCATCCGGCACTTTGCGCTAACACTGCGGACACCATGGACATTGCATTGAGCTCTGCACTGTGAAAACAACAAGTGACGTCATCAGCGGGCGTCCCGTGAGGCGCAGCAGCGTGTTACCGGCGTGGAGCAGTGGAAAGGCAACAGCAGAGGAGACTGTACGTGTTACTGGGACGTGTATGTACATCCACACTGTGGACTCAATTTCTCAGTACCCAGGAACAGCGTGTGTGCCCTTCACGGATCCAGAGGGCCCCCCCCCCTTACCTGGTCAGATGATCGTGGGTCTCCGGCTCCTCTTCTGAAAGTGGATGAAGTCTGACGAGTCCAGCTGGTCCCCTGTGTGGTAACCCCACTTATCAAATGCTTGATTTTATATTTATTGATGTACGCAGAACTTATTATCCTTTAGTTTAATTAACTTTATAAAACTGTATTTCACTATGTGCGTTGTGCGCCTTGTCTTTTCTCTGTTCTTCTAGCCCCAGGGGTGTTGAGCCAAACCCCAAGAAGGGCTGCAGACGCACTGAATGTGAAATTACACCTACAAGGTCATCACTATTGTTAAATACACCTTTTATTCACAATTGTGTATTTTATCCTATCACAATATCACGGTATTAGTTGCGCACTATCATTCATTTTTTTGTATCATTCATTGATCTGTTTACAAATAGTGTATACTGAAGGAAATACAGATGCAGCTGTCATTATTTTAACAAATCACGGCGCTGTTTTCGTGTGCGCTGCTGTATTCCACGCGGCCAATCACACCAGGCACACGTGTTTATCGCAGTTGTTTTGTTTGAATTTCATGGATTGTGTGCAATGAAATTAAATGAATGAATTGTAATGTGTACAGTACTGTGCAACTGTGTCAATTGCAGGTGTTTAAAAAACAGAACTCTAAAATGCCATTTTCTGGACTCGCGTCTTAAGGCGGTACGGTTGGAAGAAATCCCGCGCCATGACATGGGTATTCCGAGGTATACAACGCGTGATTTGTTAAAATAATGGCCGCTGCATATGTAGTTTTGTCAAATGGCCTACCAATATGTCAGACCAATTTGCAGTATAGTGTTGTCTCCCAGAAATATTTTAAATTTCTCCTATTTTACAGCTTCCAGAAGCCGAATCTAACAGGAACGCAGTCTCCGGTAAGCTTAACTGGCTGGACAAAAGTGGGTGCTAGCAAGTCAGCTGCTACTGACAGGCAGCAGGCAGCTATGTTGTGTCCTGCTACAGAGCACTGTTTAAATACTGATGAGTTTTCAAAACCTCTGTACACGCTCTCTTTATTTAAGAAGCACAGCCTGATACAAATCGACACTTCTCCAGATCCAACACAGCTATTGTGTACAACACTATTGTCTGTTAGTATTTTGCCCATCTCTAGGCATTAGTTAAGTTTGGTCCTAGAATTGGGGAACATACTGGTATAATAGTATTGTAATAATAAAAAAAAACAAAGATAAGTCAATATTAAAATTTTCTGATATTTCAGAATTACCATCAGTCGGCCACAGGCGTCATTGACTTTTTGCGGTGGTCACTGCTCCGAAATTTACTTTTCGTTAGCGGTCAGTGAGACACCCAGCATGATTCTTTTTCTACCTCCTTTCTAGCTGCTGCAATGCAAAAGACAGAAGAACCGCAGCTAGAACGAAGCTGGATGGAGAAGTGCGTTCTACATGACACTACACTAGGACCAAAGCAGCTTATGACCGGCCTACAGCAATGTGGAAGGAAAACCGACGAGAAAACATGTTGAAAGGATTGAATCTTTATAAGTGCAGAATACACCAATAGCATTGACATGTTCAAGGGGTTACATCTGGTTAATTGATTCATTTTTGTACCCAAATCTGACAGTTCTAAACAGAGACGGGAAGGTGTTGCCGTGCTACATTGATTAACCTGTCAGTCAGTGCTGCAGCAGATTACAGCGCACATACTGCTTCACTAGGCGCCAGTCAGTGAGGGGGGGTTGCAGCTGCAGCGCTGACTGACAGGTGGGTTAGAACAGCGCCGTCATTGAGGGGTGAGATACCAGGAAGCGAGCAGCAGAGGCTGAGATCAGCAGTACTCTGCCCATCCCTGCTTTCCATGTCACATGTCAGTGCTTTGCTGTGCATCAGTGCGCACGTCTCTGTGCTGTGTGTGTGTGGGGGTCGTGGGGAGCCATTGGAGGAACTTGCTCCGGGTGCAAAAACACTTAGTTACGTTTCTGCCAATAAGCTGTAAGGAATCCGCTCCTGGGTTTTGTCTGGAGCTCTTCCGTGCAGAGCTGTAGAATTTCCAGACGAACCTTCCCCAGCTGCAAGCAAGTACACTCACTTGTTCTCCTGTGCCTTGCAGCCAATCTCTGTCTCCGCAGGGGCCACGCCTCCGCTCCGCCTCTCAATCCCAGTCATGCTCCTCTCCTATTTAAACCCTGCCCTTTTACTTCCTCATGGCTGGACATAGATTTTGCAATATGTTTGCAAGTAACTGTGCCTGTCACAGACTCCTATGTTTGGCCTGGCTTGGCTTTGTTCAAGTTTCCTGTTCTCCACCCTGAAGCAGCTCAGTTCCACTTTCCTGTTCTCTACGCTGAAGCAGCTTCACCCAAAACTTCCTAATGATGACCTCAGCTCGTGACCATCGCTTCTCTGCTGTCTGCCCTGACCCCGGCTTGTCTCCTGATGATTCTAAGTTCTCCGATCCTGACCCGGCTATGTTTGACTATGGACTGCGCAATCCTGAACCAGCTTCGGGGTCGAAGGTCAGTGTTTGCATATCCCCACCTCAGGCCCGGGGCCCGGTCCCGGTTTGTGGCGAGCACGTCTGTTACATAAGCACGGTGAGCCAAGACGCCCTCTTGCAAGGAAGAAACCTGCAGTCTCTTCTTTGGATACACAAGCACATTAAATGCTGGTAGGGAAACTGTTGGTTGCCATTTTTACTGCGAGTGGTATCCTGTTATTATACAACATTTACATAATATATAATAGTTACCCGGGTTCAGCCAGTATTTTCAACAATTTATATGTGATATTTTAGATCAATGGTGAGAGGTTTACATATCGATACTTAGACATATGGAAGAAGAGTGTCCACCACACTCCTCAAGATATCAAAACAGGTTCAAATTTAATCCATCCATAGTAAGAAGATATACAAAAATGGGTGACGTTTCAGACGCACATGGTCATTTATCCAGCTCTTACCTCAGTGGGATCTCCACCATCTATTTATAGGGAAAGGAAAAGGCTAATTGTACACCAAAGCGCACTACTTCTGGTTCTACCGTGGTCCAGAACAAATGCAATTATTCGGAAGGGTTTCTCAAACCAGAGACGTCATCTCAGAGCGTCCCTGATAACCCGTAAGCCTCGTCTCAGCACCCATAGGAACGGCTACAAAATACCGAAGCGGTCACATGACATCACTCCGGCAAACAGCAGCAGTCCCAGCTGCGTCCATATAGAGTCGCGCCCGTCAAGCACAGAACCAGCATCCCTGGCAACACTCATGACAACCACTAATTCCTCACACTATCTAACACAGGCGGGAATACACTTTATCCTATACCACAATGTGTCAGTTGGTGCTGCTGCTGAGCACATACAGGGTCCTAGCAATAATAAAAACGGTGACAAAACTGCAAGAGTACATAGGCTTTAACAAACATATAAAAAGGTCAAGAGAAACAATTACCCCAACATTGGTATATTATAAACACACAGAACGAAATGTTACCAAACGGCGCCAGCAGAAATAAAAATGACAATGAACTATAATAGAAAGTGTATATGTGACCAAACGGTGTCAGTGTTCGATACTACCAGAAAGTCCTTGGTAGAATGCAATATCAGGTAAGTCCAACAAACGATGACTCCAAATGGTGGTCAATTCGAGGGGTACCGCATATGTGAAAAGAGAAAACAGAACAATATACTGTAGTGCAACACTGTTTGAATGACAGACAGATATTCAGGAGAAAGTTGATGGTCAAACCCCAGAGGAAAAAACCTGTGCAAGATAGTGAGTAAAACAAAAAGGTACATTTAATAAACAATAACAATTTAAAAACAGCTCCTCTCCTCACCATGGCAAACGACAATTAGAATCCTACTTACTGGACCCAAGTAGGATATGCGCATAGAAATTCTCATGTGGTAGGAAAATCGCCTCCCGCTATCACCAGCTACACCCGGAGTCCCGGGGTTGCGCCCCCAGACCCGCTGGGGCGTAAGGAACCTCCGGCTCGCTGATGTTCGTGCCGGCTGGCTTCCCTCTGCTCGGTATACAGCTCCTGATCTCCCGGGTGTCCGCAAGCCTCTCTCGCGAGAGGAGATGGTGTTTGCGGCTTGTATCCGGGTACGGCGTCACGGCAGGTCCCAGGCTTGTTAGGAGAGAGTGCACGTTGATGCTACTCTGTTTGGCACACACATGGGAGTAGGGCAAACTCCACCCTTTGATTAGCGCAGCACATCCTCTTTTTTCCACATATTATAAACACATCAATATACGTACACAGGAAAGAACATGAAATATAACCTTTTTAGTCCATAAAGGTAGAGCGACAGGACAGACAAAAGGAACAAGCAAAAAGAAGTACTGTAGTGTAGTAACATCCCCTACATCATACATTCATATATTGCTCACTAGATACAGTACTATGCTTCGGAACATCTTATGTAATAAGCATTGAAGTACTGTACTGTACCATTATAGCACCAGCATGAAATCTATATCTAAAAAAGCTCAGTGACAATACAGTCCCTGGCCCGCTCAAGAGACCCTCATCCTATATTGGACCATAGCAATGCAATATCTTGATACTGTATATGCTCAGTGATTTTTGGCATTTTAACTTTGTGTCAGATGAGGTTTTTTTTCTTCTTTTGTACTATTAAATATAATACTTTGATGTCGTGAGTCCTGTTCATGAGGTTTCATTACCTCCTCGTGATTTTTCTGAGGTTGTTTAAAGACTTGGGAGGGGTGTGACTTCCTCTGGCTGCTCCCTTTTTTTCTGGCAACAGGGTGTGTTTAACAAGCGTTCGCACATCCAGAGGCCCCTCGTTTTTATAGGCTTTATGATAAGGACGGTGCTGGGCTAGGGCTAAAGAAAACACAATGGGCACACAGTCTTGTTTTTAGAACATTTAGATTCATTTAAGGAAGCTAATAAGATTGCATTGTTAACAAAAGGTTGTTTCTTGCCCGACTATGCGGGATTGCACCGGTAAAATGCAGCAGCTTCAAATGGGGTGATGTAGTCAATATAAAAAAATAACAGGAAGCACTCTGTCTTCTGCCCCCCCCCCCCCCCCCACCAGAGCAGAGCAGCCCCACTCCTCCCCGCCCCCCCTGAACACAGCGGCACCCACCCTACCCCCCTCCGAGCACAGTGACCCCCACTCTTCCTCCTCCTTTTTTTTTTTCCCTCCCCAAGCAGTGGCTCACGACTCCTACCCCCAACGCATAGCAGCTCTCACTCCTCCCCCCAACCCCTTTGATATTCATGGATAAGCCGAGTAAATGGTCTTATTTACTTTTTGTTCAAAACCACATTTAATGAAGGTTAAAAAAATAAACAAAATAGGTTTTTTAAAATATTATTAAAAAAAAATTTGTTTTTAATTAATTAAAACAGCCGCGGTCATTGAAAGTTGTGTGTTTAGTTTTTTTTATGCTTCCTATTGAACATATACTGTACACGTCTCACTAAATATCTCAGGATCCTTGGATAGCATGGAACATTTTTGGTTATCGCTCAATCTTATTTGGTCCAATGTGGGACTTTGTATAGAACTTTTGGTTCTATACAAAGTTTGGGAAAGCAATGTTTGTTCCTTTCACTTCTATACTATAGAATCCAGCAATATCAGATCAATCCTTTTTACCACTCAGACAATGGATAAGGAAAATGCCTTTGTATTTAATGATTTATGTTATCATTTTTAACTATATCTGAAAGCAATAACACTGCTATACTAACCCATGAAAGAACACTAACTCACTCTACTAGCTGTGTTTTATGTATCCCTACAGTTTCTTTATCGTCCAGCACACCATGTATGTTGTAAGCTCTTCGGGGTTCAGCTCCAGAGACCCCTGCTTCAATCATATGTTTAAAAAAATGGGGGGGGGGGGCGAGTACACGTATTAGAAGTGGAACTTTTGTGTTTTGTCAATCTCAAAACTGTTTATATTGAAAAGCAATACAAGTACAAGGTCAATGACAAATTGGACTATGAACATGTGTGTGTCACACACAATCCTTTTTAAAACATATATATATAATATTTTTATGTATGTATGTATGTATATGTATATGTATATGTACAGCTAAACCCCGTTATAACGCGCCTCGTTATACCGCGATTCGGTTATAACGCGGTTTTCCCGTGGCTCCCGTTTTTAAAAAAAAAAAAAAAAAAAAAAAATTTAAAAAAAAAATTTTTTTTTTCATTTTTTTTTTTGCACACTGCACACACTGCACACGCTGCACACACTGCTCATTGCTCACACTGCCACACTGCACACACACTGCTCATTGCTCACACTGACACACTGCACACACACTGCTCATTGCTCACACTGCACACACTGACACACTGCACACACACTGCACACTGCACACACACTTCTCATTGGACACACTGCACACACACTGCACACTGCACACACACTGCTCATTGCTCACACTGCACACACTGACACACTGCACACACCTGGCTCATTGGACACCTGCACCCACACTGCACCCACACTGCACAACACACTGCTCATTGCTCACTGCACACACTGACACACTGCACACACACTGCACACTGCACACACAACTGATCATTGGACTCCCTGCACACAGCACTTCACACTGCACCCAACACTGCTCATTGGACACATGCACACTTCACACACACACTGCTCATTGCTCACACTGCACACACTGACACACTGCACACACACTGCTCTTGGACACACTGCACACACCTGCACACTTCACACACCACTGTCTCATTGCTCCCACTCAACACGCACACACTGACACACTACAACATACACGTCATGTCTCACACTGCACACACTGACACACTGCACACAACACGCCTTGGACACTTGCCTGCACAACTGCACACACTGACACACTGCACACACACTGCACACACACTGCACACCTGCACACACATCTGCTCATTGCTCACAACCTGCACACACTGACAACCACTGCACACCCACTGACACTGCACACACACCTCTCACATTGCACTCACACTGCCACACACACACCACACACACTTAGAACACTCACAGACACTCACACACACTTACGCACACCACAGCACACACACTCACCCACACTCACACAGCACATCCTACGCACACTCACCGCACATCACAGACCTCACGACACCACTACCACTTAGACCTCACACAACACTCACACACTCACACACACTCACCACACACACTCACACACACTCACACACCCCTCACCACACTCCCACACACTTCAACACACCTTCACACACTTAGACACACTTAGACACACTTAGACACACTTAGACACCGTCACACGCACCCAACCTCATCACACACACAGTCACCACACTCACACACACTCACACACACTACACACCTTACACACACTTACACACACTTAACACACAACTTACCACACACACTCAGACACTTAACACACACACCTTTCTCTCCCATATATACATCACACCACACACTCTCTCACTCTACCAGAACGGGGGTGGGGTCGGAGCAGGAAGGCCGCGACCAGCACCACCACCCGCTCCCTCCCCCCCCCTCCTCCCGCGCAGGCAGCGGGAGCGCCAGGGACAGCTGGTGGGGAGAAGAAACCCCCGCTAACCACCCTCCATGCATGCAGCGGATCTGAGGTAAGCGGCGACCCTGAAGGGACTCCCCCGCTCCCATCTCCTTCCCCGCGCCTTCCCGCGTGACAGGGGGAAGCGGTGGACAGGAGGGAACATCCCCGCTCCCATCTCCTGCCCCGCGGCCTGTTCCCGCGGTGTACGGGGGAAGCGGGACAGGAGGGACATCCCCGCTCCCATCTCCTGCCCCGCGTCCTGTCCCCGCGGTGACAGGGGGAAGCGGGGCGGGGGACATGCCCGCTCCCTCTCCCTGTCCCGCGGATATATGCGCTAAAGCGCGGCGGCCAGTTTTTTTTTCTCGCGACCCGCGGTATAACGCGGTGGTCTCGGGATGGACCCGAGACCCCGCGTTATACGGGTTTAGCTGTATATATACATAAAACAAAAAGAGACAGCGCGCTTCCATAGCGTGATATTGTATTTAATAGTAATAAGGTTCAAAGATCAAGAACACTTACAATGTGTAAATGAATAGACAGCAGATGGATAAATCTGGACATCATCCCGGGACCCTCCGTGGTTAATCCACACGTAGTGTGTAGAGCCGGTCCTGATGCGGAAGTCAGGAGGTGCCGCGCGCCACACTCTCCTCCTGATGATCAATCCCGCGAGACTTGGCAACCGGGAACCGAGCCGACAGCAACACACAGAACCACTGCTTCACTCGAATGTGAAGACATCAACCAAGCGGCAAGTTCGGAGGTTATAGCGCGGGAAAATGTCAAAGTATAAAATAAAAGTTTAAAGTCAGTGTGACTCCTATCCCTAAGCCGTTTCGTGTCGCTGCAACGCGACTTCCTCAGGGGCGACACTTGACTAGAAAAGAACGCATTTATAGACCAGTGCTAATTAGAAGATTTAAAACACATGTGTGGACACTCGAATACTTCCACAATTAACTATTCGGGGGTTGAAAAAGGAAACCTATAAAAAGAAATGAATAAAACAAAGATATAAGAGAAACACACGTGAAACACAACAATCAATGGAATAAATATACAAATCCATATACATTTCTGATTAATAGACTGATAATAATAATAGTGCATATTAAAAACATGCTGAAGATGTTTATATATAAAATATAAAAATAGCTATTGTAATATAAATGTTCCAGTTACAAATCACAGAATGATATATACACAACTTCGCAACAATTACAAAATAACATAAAATAAAAAATATATAGCATAAAGGCCACTCGTCATAGAAATAGAATATGGGCTTCACAAATATAAAGCACATATTTTATAAACATATAACATAATATATAATATAATAAAAACTATGGAGAAGAGCATACCCCAATGCAGTCAACCACCTGAAAAATCTCAATTAAAATATTTAATTAAATGTACATCATTTGGACCTAAGCTCCTATTTTTCCCTATCAATCTAAGGGCAGTTTTATTGAAACCTTTATACAATGGTACTTAGGGATTTAGAGCAGCTCTGTGTTCCAACATCGACCCCATAGGAAGGAATATTTCACCCATCGGAAATGGGAGCCCTCAAAGAACTTCAGACCCAGACAATATTGTCATCCGTCAGCTGATAAGGGAGGTGTATTGTTATCCATATAGGGAGCTCTATGTGCAGGAAGCTAGAGGCTATTGCAGGACGACACGTTCTATACTAGACCCTTTAGCTATGACCCTACTAGTGAATTTCAATCACTGTATCATGGACATTTTGTCCGAAGCAAAAGACAGTGCTATTATTACTCCTGATTTTAGATTCCTGTCCATTGAGCCACCCTAGGATCCCTATTTTTTTACCACCTCCCTAAAATTCACAAAAGCCTTGACTGTCCACCAGGACGACCAATAGTGTCGGGGATCGAGTCGATGACGTCCAGTGTGTCCCAATATGTTGATCACTTCTTACAGCCATATGTTACATCACTTAGATCCTATCTTAGGGACACGCTGCACGTCATCGACTCTGTCAAAGACATCTGTTGGAAATCTACCTATCACTGGGCCACCTGCGATGTCTCTTCACTATATACGTGTATAGAGCATCACAGGGGAGTGGAGGCCGTGGATTACTTTTTAAATAGGGATCCTACATTGAATCGAGGCCAAAAAGATTTCATACTCTCAAGCGTACTATTCATTTTGCAGCACAATTATTTTCTATTTGAAAACGACTTCTATTTGCAAATCTGTGGAACGGCCATGGGCACGCGATTTGCCCCCAGCTATGCTAACCTATACATGGGGTTGTGGGAGGACCTACATGTGTGGACTAATGCTAGGCTTGGGGCGGGTCTCGTGTTCTATGGCCGTTTCATAGATGATATCATCATCATCTGGGAAGGTGAGGAGGTGGAACTCTCCAACATTCTTCACTCATTTAACATGAACGATATGGGGTGAAAGTTCACGTTTGAGATCCAGCCCAAACAAATTACGTTTTTAGATCTTGTACTTTTTATAAAAGATGATGATGTAGGTCGAATATCTACTAAGACTCACTTCAAGGAAGAATCTGTTAATGGTTATCTCCACGCCTCGAGTAACCATCATAAGAAATGGCTGGAGAATATTCCTAAGAGCAATTCTATAGGATTAAAAGGAACTGCTCATCCCAGCAAGATTTTGAAATTCAGGGACAAGAATTAGTTTCTAAATTTATTGAAAAGGGATATAAGAGGGATGCTGTCGCTGGGGCTCTCAGTGGGGTCAGGAGTGTCGATAGGGATATACTTCTTGCCAACTCCAAATCTAAGGTTTACACCCATCTGATCGATAAGCATGACCTTAATAGCAGTGTATCGAACCAAGTAAACTGTCCTAGATTTATTACCAGATTTAATCAATCTGCTTATAAGATCAAAAAGATATTAAATAGTCATTGGAATATTCTTAGGAATGATCCCTTTTTGGGACCTTCTCTACCCACTTGCATCCCGGTTACATACAAGAAGGCTAGGAACATCAAAAATATTCTGGCCCCGAGTCGATTGAGAGCAACTACGGGTGGGAATTTTTCTTGTGGACGTACTAGATGTCTCACATGTAAACATCTTATTGTCGGGGACAAATTCTGCTCTTTCTCTGACCAAAGAGAGCATGAAGTTAAGGGCAGGATCAGCTGTCTTTCCACCTATGTAGTGTATCTCATATCATGTTCTTGTGGTCACCAGTATATAGGGAGAACTATCCGTTCTATGAGCACTAGGTTCCTAGAACATAGACGAAACATCATCAATGGTAACCTTGCTCATAGTCTCTCTAGACATTTTTACATCAGCCATAATAAAGATCCTACATCTCTTACCATTAGGGGTATTGAACATGTCTCTGTGTCCCTCATTGGGGGTGATAGATTCAGGAGGTTGTGTCTTAGAGAGACCTTCTGGATCTATACGTTGGATACTCTTGTTGACTGCATCGTGCTGTCTATACAACATCCATTATGATACTATCATGAGTGTCCTCCTCTTTTTTTGATGATTTGATAGACAAACTATTGTTAAAATATATTATTGGATTGTTGTAATACACCATTTTTAATTATAATATATATTTTCTATATATAAAGATTTTTTAATATACATATTTTTATAAATATTATATATATTTTCCATGATATATGGACTCTTTAATTAAATATTTTAATTGAGAATTTTTCAGGTGGTTGACTGCATTGCTCTCTCTCCATAGTTGTTTATTATATTATATATTATTGTAATATGTTATAAATTTGTGGCTATATTTGTGAAGCCCATATTCTATTTCTATGACGAGTGGCCATTTTATGCTATACAGTATATTTTTTATTTTATGTTATTTTGTAAATTGTTGCTGAGTTTGTATATATCATTCTGTATTTGTAACTGGAACATTTATATTACAATAGCTATTTTTATATTTATAT
>WSYH01006252.1:0-23714 GCA_036426205.1 Ascaphus truei
GGTGATAATGGTGAAAGACAGGGTTGCAGACCTGTCTAAGACATGCAAATGAATATACAGGAATATTTACAGTTGCTTTATGCTTTACTGTGGAGGGTTTTAGTCACATTTTCACCCACCATAAACTTAATAGTTGTGGTGATTACCTACTCTTATCTAATTTGGGCAATTGTCAGCAAGCCAACCTCACACTGATGATACCCATCAAGGTTGAAACATGTCTGTGAGTGGGTTAACTGACTTTGCATCTCCCAAGTCCTTGCTTAAAAGCTGTGTTTAAAGCAGCATGCATTGACTAAGGGTTGCTCATGTAATGTGAGCATGAGATAAAAGGTGGCACTGTGTGCTCATTTGCATGTCATTTCCCAGAATCCCTTGCTGCAGTGGAAGTGCTGTTTGCTGGGTGATAATGGTGAAAGACAGGGTTGCAGACCTGTCTAAGACATGCATATATATATATATATATATATATATATAAAATAAAATTGAAATGTTTGTCTGTCAGAATGTTTGACTGTGGGTTTGTGCGTTTTCTGATTTTTTGGCAGCTGTCCACACCTCTCGCTGTAGCCCTCTCCCATTGGCTGTTGGGCGGGGTTTGCGGTGACGTCAAAACAGGAAAACTTCACCCGCCCGGTCTCCTCCTCACACGGCGCTTCTCCTCCTCACCCCACGGGCCCCTCCTCACTGCTCCGAGCAAGAGATAATGGCCTCCTCACTGGAGCGCTGGGGAACGGGGGGAGGAAATGAGTGTTTGGGACCAGGGTGGGTGGGGGGGGTGGGAGGGGCGAGTGTTCACCGGTTCCCCTCCTCACTCGGCGCTTCTCCTCCTCACCCCACGGGCCCTCCTCACTGCTCCAAGCAGGAGGTAATGTTCTCCTCACTCGAGTGCTGGGGCCCGGGGTGGGGGGTCAATGAGCATTGGGTACCGGGGGGGGTGTCAATGAGCATCGGGGATTGGGGGGGGGGTGTTCACCAGTTGCCCTCCTCACTCGGCGCTCCTCCTCCTCACCCCATGGGCCCCTCCTCACTGCTCTGAGCAAGAGTCCGGGGCTCAAGCAGGGGAATGGGGGGAGGGGGAGGGATCTGGTGGGCAGGCGGGGGGAATGACCGGCGGGGACCGGAGGACAGGAAAAAAACCATCGGGGACCGGGAGTGCGTAAATGAGCACCGGAGGGGGGGAAATGAGCGCCGGGGACCGGGGGGAGGAAATTAGCGCCGGGGAATGGGGGGTGGGAAATTAACGCCGTGAACCGGGGTGGGGAGGGGAAGGAACACCCCCCCACCGCCTCCCACCCAGCCAGCCAGCCACGGGGACAGGAGGGAGGGACACCGCATGACTAGCAAATCCCGGGCAACGCCAGGTATATCAGCTAGTATATATATATTTATATATATATATACAAAATTAATCTAAACATAAACTTCTCCCTGCAAATTCTTCCCCCCCATGGCTTGGGGGTTAAGTTTTACTTTTATTTTTAACTTTTTGTATGCCAGTGTCGGTGTCCAGTAGTGGAGAAAGCATTAGGGCAGCTCCTGCACCTAATGAAATTATGAAGGAGACAGCAGAGAGCAAGGTCAACACTCATGGCAGCCTCCATGTGGAGCTGTGAAGGTTACTGATCTGAGTATTTCTCTACCAACGACTTCTTCCTTGGGATGTAAAATGAAGGAAACCAATGGGGAAGCATATCAAGAGTTAACAATAAAAGTAGTGTGTTCCTCTCTTCCCCTTCTTCCCCTCCTTCCATCCATGATGATTGGGGATGAGAAAGCATGTTCGGAGTTGCAATAGTATTGGAGGTAGGACCCTATGTTTAGATTTTTCTTTATTTTTTTAGTTTCCACAAAAAAATAACTCAGATCACTTTTAGCAATATGAGTTATTTCTGGTCATCAGCACTTTTAGGTGCACATTAGGTGATGTGGCCTGTCACATTTTGAATTAAAGCCTGCAGCAAGGAAGGGAAGGGAAAGGAGAGGACATTTATCAATGTCATAAGGTCAATGTAAGGGTTAAATAGTGATCTCCTAAGCTATTAAATGTTAATATATAGATTCTGGGTTATGTGTCTTGATGCTTAGCTTTTAAAACATGGTTCTTTTGTTTAATAGGAGTAAATGTTTACAGCAAGTCGAAGTTAGCAGTGTTAACCCATGCGTGAAAAAGAAAACTTGGAGAGAATTGCAAAATGGTATATATCTGTTTACAAAATATGTGTTAAAGTAACTTCTCTACTATATAAGAATCTAGCTAAATTGCTAAATGGTAAATGTTCAAATTTCCATTAAATTGCTTCATTGTCAAAAATCACTCCCCAAAGTGGATATATATCAAATGCTCCCTGCTGCATATATGGGGCAAATATAGTGTATGTTATTGTGTTTTTGCAGCAGTTTTATAGCTGGGTGATACATACGTCTATCATATATATATGCAAATACAACTGTATGCTCATCTGCATGTCTTAGGCAGGTCTGCAACCCCGCCTTTCCCCATTATCACCCGGCATACAGCACTTCCACTGCAGCAAGGGATTCTGGGAAATGACATGCAAATGAGCACACAGTGTCACTTTTTGCCTCAAAAACCATTTTTAACATGGTTCCCTATAGGCTTAAGCTTGCTGCATGGTCACAGCTTTGAGCACAGCCAGGGCTGCCTAAGACATGCAGATGAGCATACAGTTGTATTTGCATATTTGCTTTCCTGTGGAGGGTTTTTGTCACTTTTTTTACTCACCATAACTTAACTCAGTATTATGGTATAGCCTATCCCATAGCCTCTTATGCATATCCAGTTAAAATCAACCCCACACTGATGAGACCCATCAAGGTCGAAACAGCTGTCTGTGGGTGGTTTTATGGGTATGCACCTTAACCCTGGCTGTGCTCAAAGCTGTGACCATGCAGCAAGCTTAAGCCTATAGGGAACCATGTTAAAAATGGTTTTTGAGGCAAAAAGTGGCACAGTGTGCTCATTTGCATGTCATTTCCCAGAATCCCTTGCTGCAGTGGAAGTGCTGTATGCTGGGTGATAATGGGGAAAGGCGGGGTTGCAGACCTGCCTAAGACATGCAGATGAGCATACAGTTGTATTTGCATATTTGCTTTCCTGTGGAGGGTTTATGTCACTTTTTTTACTCACCATAACTTAACTCAGTATTATATATATGTTATATATTATTATATAATGTTCCATAAATCTATTGTTATACTTTAATGCACTAGGTGTGCGCCTGGTTTTTTTTTCTTTCTTCTTTCCATAGGTATTCCTAGGGAGTTGTGATCCCTTTCAAACGGGCTGCCTTATACCTGGATGCATTCACTTGGAACGGGACTTTATGTTTTTTAAAGGTTTTTTTAATAGTTTGGTATCATTTCATTGAAACAATATTTTTAAATTAAAATTTATTTGTATGCATTTTTTATAATTAAATGTAATTATTGTCATATATGTATTATCTTATAATAACATAGGTTCTATTTTTTATTAATTTTATCCCTCCTGGCCACCCCATAGGTTGTTACACCAGAATAGCTAACCTACCCACAGTTAGGCAGGTTGTTATATTAGGCGCTCCTTTATATTCCTGTTTGTTTGTTATTCATCACTTTAAAAAGGTAGCAGCCATATTACAACCTTGAATTGTTAGAATATTATTTTAAGTACAAACATCTTATTCATTTTAGTTAGTGACTACTGTATATAGTGCTAATTTGTTTGCTGTGATAGAAGTGCAATTTCACAGATACTAAAATGATGCAAAACTGTGAGGAACGTTTAGCCAGAAGGAATAAACTTGCAAACATTGTAAATGAGGACATCACTGATATTGTGGAGAATAAAATAGATCTTAAAAACAATTTTCAAGAATTGGAGAATTATACGAAAGATGAAACAAGAAATTGGTTAGACCTACTTTCTCTTCAGAACTATATAGATATCAAGTTAGTTCCACGAGGCCTAAGAATCACAAAAAAACCGACGTTTGAGGCACCTGAAACATTCACAAAAGAGTGGAATGCTATTTTGGAAACATGCTCAGTGTCTCTTATTAACCTCTTGATCTCTTATAGAAAAGAAAGACTGGAGAAAGTGGGGAAGGAGATAGCTCAAGTACAAGAAATTATTAAACCATTTGAAGATACAGAGGAATTCATCCGTTTAGATGAAACAGTACACAAAAGGGTATTATCATTTGAGAAAGAAATCATAGATAGAAAAACAAACAAACTCAAACGTGATAAAGATGATTATGCAAATGATAGAGTAAGAAATTGGAGAAGGAAAGGTGATCCTTTTCAACATCGCAGGTATGGTAGATCCAGCTCAGGTTATAGACATGAGAATAGAGATTCCAAAACAAATAAAAAACCCATATCTAATGAGAAAGAAAAAAATGAAATTATTACTCTAATCAAAGAAGCTAGGATGGATAGGAAAGAAAAGGAACATCACAAGGTCACTCCTACCACTTCCACTGCAAGTTGTTCCACCTCCAACCGGTACTCAGTGTTGGGGGACGGTTGTGAGGATAATGGGGAGCCCCATGAACAAACTGCAGTGGAACATAGGGAAGGAGCACGATCTAAAACTAACACTAAAGGTTCTAACTCTACTAACCATACTTCACCTAATAAATCTAACAAATCCAACTCTTTTTTAGAACAGAGAGAAAAGGAAAAGAGATATCCACTTTGGGAGAAACAGAATCAATCACTACCCCGAAGAAAACGAGATTCAGGGGAGTCAGAGGAGGAGCAAAAAAGCAAGGACAGAAGAAAATGAAGATGATGGTAGACACACCACACAAACACGGTATTTACAATCTTTCATCACACATACTTACTCCACATCACATATCTTTATTAGCCAAAGGTCTTTCATATGCTCCTAATAGTACACCGAATAGATTTGACCTGTTCGTGGACTTGAATAGATACATACGCAAGTTAACTTTGATGCAACACTTCACCCAAAAGGGGGATGAAAATTTGGATTTTGAATTCAATACACAAGAAAAGGAATGCATAAACGCTCTGACTTCTTTCTTGGTGGAATCAGACCAATTAGTTAACAGACCAAATAACACACATATCTCTAATGTTACTGATAAACTAATGGGTCCATCTTCAAAGAGATTAATACTTGATCATCAGGATCTAGGAAGTAATTCACTTCTGGATATTACATTACATGAGGAAGACCCAAATACAGTGTTAGACTCCAATTTATGCCCAATTGAAATAGATCAGGGTACTTTATTGAGATGTAGATCATCACCATTTGTCCCAAAATCGACATACTTCCCTTATCAATCAAAGGGTAATTTTATTGAAACATTCTATACAGTAGTCCTGAGGGACCTAGAACAGTTGTGTCTTAATAATGTGGAACTGAAATATAACAATCTTACAAAAAAAGAAAATCAAGCTTTAATAAATATAAAAAACAATACTGATTTAATTGTTCGTCAAGCAGACAAGGGGGGGGCGATTGTCCTGCAGGATCGGGCGGATTATCTCTGTGAGGCCCATCGCCTCCTCCTTGACACCACATCATATCAGATTCTCACTGAGGACCCCTCTGAGGCTTATCAGTTGGAACTCCGGGATCTCCTCCAGGGTGCTTTCTCTGAGGGGATTATCTCAAAATTAGAACACAGGTTTTTATATATTAAACACCCTAGAACCCCTATTTTTTATCACATTCCCAAATTGCACAAAGATTTAGTTAAACCACCTGGGAGGCCTATTGTGTCGGGGATTGGCTCGATGACATCTAACGTGGTCCAATATGTGGATTTTTACTTACAGCCATATGTCACCAAACTGCATTCATACATACGGGACACGTTGCATGTCATCGACTCAGTCTCTGACATTAAGTGGAAGGATACCTATCACTGGGTCACTTGTGACGTAACTTCACTATACACTTGTATTGAGCACTCTAAAGGTATCCAGGCAATTAGTCACTTTTTAGCATTAGATCCCAACTTGCACTCTTCACAAAGGTTATTTCTTTTAGCATGCATTAAATTTATGTTGAATCACAATTATTTCTTATTTGGAAACACATATTATTTGCAAATCTGTGGAACGGCCATGGGGGCCAAATTTGCTCCCAGCTATGCTAACCTCTACATGGGACTGTGGGAGAGTACCCATGTGTGGGGGGATGCTGTGCTGGGGGCGGGTTTGGTTTTCTATGGCCGCTTCATAGATGATATTCTTATTATTTGGGATGGTGAGAGGGGCGCCCTTGAGGAGATTCTGGAGTCCTTCAATGATAACCAGATGGGGTTGAAATTCACCTATAATATACACCCAGATACCATAGTATTTCTAGATCTGGAGTTATTTGTGGGTCCTCAAAATGTAATACACACTAGTACACACTTCAAAACTGTGGCTGCGAACAGCTACCTACAATATGGTAGCAATCATTACAAAAAATGGTTAGATAATGTGCCAAAGAGTCAGTTTTACAGATTAAGACGCAACTGTTCAATGGACAGAGACTTTAATACCCAGGGTAATAATCTTTCACTTAAGTTTCAGGAAAAAGGTTACGATATGGCAATAGTTAATAAATCATTTTCAGACGCTAGTTTATTAGATCGAGCATCTTTGTTGGAAAAATCCAAAAGCAAAACAAAAATCAAAAATGAGGTTACATCTAAAGGATCAGTGCCTAAATTTATAACACAGTTTAATCAGTCTGCCAAACAAATTAAAAAAGTAATAAATGACCATTGGAATATTCTGACCAGCGATCCTGAAATTGGTCATCTTTTGCCAAAACATGCTCCTGTTATCTTTAGGAAAGCAAGGAGCATCAAAACAATGATTACACCAAGCAAATTAAAAACATCAAAGATAGTCAATAATGTAAGAGTGGATGGTTCTGTTTCTATCAAGGTTAAGGGTAACTTTGGATGTGGGAGAGGCAGATGCCTAACGTGCAAACACTTGATTAAAACTAACAAATTCAAATCTTATTCTAATGGCACCTCACATGATATAACAGAATACATTAATTTTCTTAGTGAATATGTTATCTATTTAATATCATGTGAGTGCGGTCTACAATATGTAGGCCGCACATCAAGAGCCTTAAGCACGAGGTTTCTAGAGCACCGAAGAAACATAATAAATGGGTGCCTAACACATAACCTCTCCCGCCATTACTGCAACGAACATTCAAAAGAACCAAGGTCCCTACGAGTTATGGGTATTGAATATATCCCTCCTACCTTTATGGGTGGGGACCGCTTCAAGAGATTATGTATGAGGGAGACCTATTGGATGTATATTTTGGATACGCTGCACCCAAGGGGACACAATGACCACATTGACACTAGCACCATAGTGTGATCACTCAAGGTGGGTGATCCTTCGGAGGTCTGGTTTGAGTGCTTTATAGCACTCCCTCTGAACTATGGTGACATGTCAGGTCTTTAAGTATATTATCCCACACTATCTCTGGAAGCTATGTTATACACGATCCCAATATGGGCTATATTGCATCAAACTGCGGATGTGTCTGTTCAAGTCCGTGGCTGGTCCTATTCTATTAATCACATTATTTACATTATTTACAATATTATTAATATTAATATTATCATCAACAATTGCACCCACTCATAATTTCATTAGAGTCACTTTAGTCAATTTGTATACATAGGTTTATTCACACTATCACCATACATATTCAACAACACATACATATTCCCCTTTTTTATTTTCACACATATATATAGTACACATCTCATCTACATGTCGTGTTGGTTTTTCTTCTGTCCTTGCTAAACAACAACTTTTGCTGTACCTCTGATTCCAGTTGCTATCTATGATATCATGTATCATTTATGGACTAACAACAGGTATATAGTTATTACCCTAAATCGGGTGAATCTAGTGTGCAGCAAAGTATTGCTGATCTGTGTTGTTAAGGTGTAAAGGGTATTGAACATTTATTGCTAACAGGTACTCCAAATCTTGATATTTCCTTTTTTACACATTTATAGAATGCATCTATTTCACGTTTGAATTCAAATATGTCTATTAGTCTACTAACAAATGTTGTTTTTCATATAAATATAAAATATTTTTTGTCTATTGTCCCAAAAGTTATAATAATTGAAATACAAATTTAATATATATTTATAATTATTTAATATGAGCTGTTACCCATTTCTCCGCAAATTCAGTGATGTCCCCATAACCCTTCCATTGCAACTATTGCAACATGAAAATTTAAATTCATGGAAGGGTTTAACACATACAATTAATGTTTTAATTAAATTTGTAATTATGTATGCAAATTCACCCTGCTATAAATATCGGGAGGTCACAACCAATGGGTATCCCCTGATGAAGTCATATCACATGACGAAACGCGTAGGGCGTGGCTAATGCAGAGCAGACACTTTCCAACCAAGAAAGACTGATGCAAGTTGGGAGCGGCTAAGCCAAACAGAGGAGCGAATACATCCTTGTTTCCCCTGGTGTTGCGGTGATCAAAGGCAGGCGGACGAGGACCTTGTTTCCCGGTGGGATTTCCTTGTGCGGGGCACTAGATCGGGTGGACGTCACTTCCGGTGAAGGAGACCACGCCGTGCCGGCGCCATGTGTTAGGAAAAGACACTACTGCTGATCCAGACGCTACCACTGGCATATGAGAGTCAATCTCATAACTGCACTATATTATCGTTTTTCTTGTGAGTGGGCATTTGTCTGTTTTTAATGTTCCATAAATCTATTGTTATACTTTAATGCACTAGGTGTGCGCTCTTCCCCCCCCCCACACACGGCCCTCGCACTCTCCTCCCCACACAGACACGGCCCTCGCACTCTCCTCCCCACACACACACGGCCCTCGCTCTCTCCTCCCCACACACAAAGCAATCAGGAACTGAGACACTCATTGAGCCACCTGTGCTGAAGCAGGAATAACCTTAAAACCTGACCTGTTGGTAGCCCTTGAGGACTGGAGTTAGCCACTCCTGCCCTAGAAGAAACATATGCTGCCATAAAATAGCCTATTACAGGCCTGACAATACCATTTTTACAGAGAAAGGCAGTAAATGGTCCGTGCAGTAATGACACCTTTCTTCCCTTGATTGGTTTATTGATCCTTTATTGATTCGCTCTGTTACAGAGCATGAAGTCCTGCAGAGGAAACCTGAGTGGTTTACAAAGTTTGAATCTATAAATATCTGTCAGTCAATAAAGCAATATCACTTCACAAGAAGAAAAAAAGAGTTGCGTCATTCGTCAGAATTGTTACTTTCAGCCTCTGTGTTGCACTTTGCTCCTCGTACTTTCCCACAGGTTATCAATCCCTCTCTGTGCTTGTCAAAGTCACACAATCTTACCTTGTTTTACCTTCACTACGTGCATCACTTATTCTAACTGTTATTTCACAGTAATGATATATTCTGAATTAGGCGAACCCATCTCTTGAACCTCTAGCAGAAAATAAACCTTTATGCGCTTCAAAGAAAAGAAATGTAAAAGTATTGCGATGGATCTTCCGGAAGGATCCATTACAATGAATGCAACTATAGGAGAACGGGTCAGGATTTTCTAGGGTAGTTTCCTTGCACATATAAACTGTATTAATCCTTCGCGGTTTATGTGTGAGTTGTAGATTGTTGTGTGAGCTACCATAAGGGGGGGCAGCGCCGCCGCAACAACCTTCCCAGGCCCGGTGGCGAAGGGGGTCCCAGCTGGCTGAGCCCAGAAGTTAAGCCCGACCGTAAGTCAGACAGAACTTGGGGGCCCCTTTCTCTGCTGGGTCCGCCAAATGCAACAGGTAGGCCCACCTGTTGGGAGGTCCTTGAAGACTGGAGTTGCCCACTCCTCCATTACGTGGTCTTATCATTGGCCAACTTCTGAAACTAAAGCCCCCTTTGTAAGTCACAAAGCAAGAATGTTTAAATCTGGATGAATTTCAGACTTGTTTGGGTTCACTACATTACTATCTTTTGCATGTTTGGTTACAGACCAATAGCAATTGAAAATAGAAACAACTGCACTACTGTGTAAGGTATTATGGATAAGCACATTCTTTATTCAAATACGGGTACAGAGTATAATAATACACATGGACACAATGCCTTCATTGGTCCAGCCTGGAACGACGAGTTCATGTGTGTTACTATTCAGTGAAATAGTGCGGTTGTTTTCGTTTTCCATTGCTATGAATGTGAGCAGCCTCTGCCCAGGACGCTGCATGAACAAATCAGCGATGAAAGGAGAGCCATGTTAACGCCTACTGAATACCGAGGAGCGTTCCATGAGAATTGCTGTTATTTTTTATATGTAGCCTTGAAGCAGGGGGTCTCTGGAGCTGAACCCCGTTGATTTCAGCTCTGGGGACCCCCTGCTTCCGGAGACACTTCCCTGTGAATTAGGTGCTGGTAGCCGCTCTCCTCGGCTGCAAGGGTTCACAATATGTCCGCTGTTTAAAGTTTTCGCGTCCTGCGGGCCAATAGGAATCCGTGACATCATCGCTGCGGCTTCCTATTGGCCCATGTGACGTGGGAGCTTTAAACTTTAAAGCTCTGCTTGCTCAGCCGGAGCAGATACCGGCACCTTCTTCAGAGATAAGTATCTCTGGAAGGAGGGGGTTCCCGAAATTGAAATGAAAGGGATTCAGCTGTGGAGACCCCTGCTTCAATGCTATATTAAAAAAATGAAAACAAAATTGCCGTCTTTGACGGTTCCTTTAACGTTAGAATACTGTACATCATTCTTAAATATATCAGGTGTGAGCTGCTCCAGAATAAACAGAAGCAAGAACTGTACTGTATCTTTAAACATTACAAGGCTCAATTATAATACAAGTGTGACCAGCCTGCCAAAAAGCTTTATTAAAGCACACACTGGGTCTAAGCTTCAAAAACAACCTCAGTGCCTCAAAGAATGTTATTATTGGATTGAAGTTTTTGTGTCTATCTGGCCTGGATACTTTATTTAATTTGTGATATCTCTATAATAAAGAGACAATTGTAGATAAAATGGGAGAACTGTTCAAAGAATTATACTTTGTATCAGTGGTGCTCAACTCCAGTCCTCAAGCCCCCCACCCCAACAACTCAGGTTTTCAGGATATCCCTGCTTCAGCACAGGTGGCTCAATCCGAGGCTCAGCTGGGATGTCCTGAAAACCTGACCTCTTGGGGTATTATTGTGTTGTACTGTGGTGCTGTTATAGTGTGTGTGTTTAGTAAAAAATAATAAATAAAAAAATATATATATAGGGGGTGGGGGGGGAAACCAGCACAGATAACATTCCAATAGACACTGTTTATAGTATAGCTTTTGCTTGCTTCATTCATTGTAACATCGGCGGAAGAAGAGATCAGTGTATCTCGAAAGCTCGCACAAATAAAAGCATTTCGTTAGCCACAGAATGGTATCATCTATTTATTTTTTGATTATTGAAGCTCGGCTAACACGGTACTGATACCTCTACATGTATATATGTAGTAGTACCTGTGACGTAACTTCACTATACACTTGTATTGAGCACTCTAAAGGTATCCAGGCAATTAGTCACTTTTTAGCATTAGATCCCAACTTGCACTCTTCACAAAGGTTATTTCTTTTAGCATGCATTAAATTTATGTTGAATCACAATTATTTCTTATTTGGAAACACATATTATTTGCAAATCTGTGGAACGGCCATGGGGGCCAAATTTGCTCCCAGCTATGCTAACCTCTACATGGGACTGTGGGAGAGTACCCATGTGTGGGGGGATGCTGTGCTGGGGGCGGGTTTGGTTTTCTATGGCCGCTTCATAGATGATATTCTTATTATTTGGGATGGTGAGAGGGGCGCCCTTGAGGAGATTCTGGAGTCCTTCAATGATAACCAGATGGGGTTGAAATTCACCTATAATATACACCCAGATACCATAGTATTTCTAGATCTGGAGTTATTTGTGGGTCCTCAAAATGTTATACACACTAGAACACACTTTAAAACTGTGGCTGCGAACAGCTACCTACAATATGGTAGCAATCATTACAAAAAATGGTTAGATAATGTGCCAAAGAGTCAGTTTTACAGATTAAGACGCAACTGTTCAATGGACAGAGACTTTAATACCCAGGGTAATAATCTTTCACTTAAGTTTCAGGAAAAAGGTTACGATATGGCAATAGTTAATAAATCATTTTCAGACGCTAGTTTATTAGATCGAGCATCTTTGTTGGAAAAATCCAAAAGCAAAACAAAAATCAAAAATGAGGTTACATCTAAAGGATCAGTGCCTAAATTTATAACACAGTTTAATCAGTCTGCCAAACAAATTAAAAAAGTAATAAATGACCATTGGAATATTCTGACCAGTGATCCTGAAATTGGTCATCTTTTGCCAAAACATGCTCCTGTTATCTTTAGGAAAGCAAGGAGCATTAAAACAATGATTGCACCAAGCAAATTAAAAACATCAAAGGTAGTCAATAATGTAAGAGTGGATGGTTCTGTTTCTATCAAGGTTAAGGGTAACTTTGGATGTGGGAGAGGCAGATGCCTAACGTGCAAACACTTGATTAAAACTAACAAATTTAAATCTTATTCTAATGGCAACTCACATGATATAACAGAATACATTAATTGTCTTAGTGAATATGTTATCTATTTAATATCATGTGAGTGCGGTCTACAATATGTAGGCCGCACATCAAGAGCCTTAAGCACGAGGTTTCTAGAGCACCGAAGAAACATAATAAATGGGTGCCTAACACATAACCTCTCCCGCCATTACTGCAACGAACATTCAAAAGATCCAAGGTCCCTACGAGTTATGGGTATTGAATATATCCCTCCTACCTTTATGGGTGGGGACCGCTTCAAGAGATTGTGTATGAGGGAGACCTATTGGATGTATATTTTGGATACGCTGCACCCAAGGGGACACAATGACCACATTGACACTAGCACCATAGTGTGATCACTCAAGGTGGGTGATCCTTCGGAGGTCTGGTTTGAGTGCTTTATAGCACTCCCTCTGAACTATGGTGACATGTCAGGTCTTTAAGTTTATTATCCCACACTATCTCTGGAAGCTATGTTATACACGATCCCAATATGGGCTATACTGCATCAAACTGCGGATGTGTCTGTTCAAGTCCGTGGCTGGTCCTATTCTATTAATCACATTATTTACATTATTTACAACATTATTAATATTATTATTAATATTAATATTATTAACAATTGCACCCACTCATAATTTCATTAGAGTCACTTTAGTCAATTTGTATACATAGCTTTATTCACACTATCACCATACACATTCAACAACACATACATATTCCTTTTTTATTTTTACACATATATATAGTACACATCTCATCTACATGTCGTGTTGGTTTTTCTTCTGTCCTTGCTAAACAACAACTTTGGCTGTACCTCTGATTCCAGTTGCTATCTATGATATCATGTATCATTTATGGACCAACAACAGGTATATAGTTATTACCCTAAATTGGGTGAATCTAGTGTGCAGCAAAGTATTGCTGATCTGTGTTGTTAAGGTGTAATAGGGTATTGAACATTTATTGCTAACAGGTACTCCAAATCTTGATATTTCCTTTTTTACACATTTATAGAATGCATCTATTTCACTTTTGAATTCAAATATGTCTAATAGTCTACTAACAAATGTTGTTTTTCATATAAATATAAAATATTTTTTGTCTATTGTCCCAAAAGTTATAATAATTGAAATACAAAATTAATATATATTTATAATTATTTAATATGAGCTGTTACCCATTTCTCCGCAAATTCAGTGATGTCCCCATAACCCTTCCATTGCAACTATTGTAACATGAAAATTTAAATTCATGGAAGGGTTTAACACATACAATTAATGTTTTAATTAAATTTGTAATTATGTATGCAAATTCACCCTGCTATAAATATCGGGAGGTCACAACCAATGGGTATCCCCTGATGAAGTCATATCACATGACGAAACGCGTAGGGCGTGGCTAATGCAGAGCAGGCACTTTCCAACCAAGAAAGACTGATGCAAGTTGGGAGCGGCTAAGCCAAACAGAGGAGCGAATACATCCTTGTTTCCCCTGGTGTTGCGGTGATCAAAGGCAGCCGGACGAGGACCTTGTTTCCCGGCGGGATTTCCTTGTGCGGGGCACTAGATCGGGTGGACGTCACTTCCGGTGAAGGAGACCACGCCGTGCCGGCGCCATGTGTTAGGAAAAGACACTACTGCTGATCCAGACGCTACCACTGGCATATGAGAGCCAATCTCATAACTGCACTATATTATCGTTTTTCTTGTGAGTGGGCATTTGTCTGTTTTTAATGTTCCATAAATCTATTGTTATACTTTAATGCACTAGGTGTGCGCCTGTTTTTTCTTTTTTCTTTTCATATATATATATATATACATACCCTGTGTGTGTGTATTTACTGGCTATATTGGTTCCTGTGATGGGTTATCCTGCTGCGCTAGGATCCCTCTCAGGTGGAGGCGTGTAATCCGAGAAACGAGACTACCCCAGGCTTCCAGCTGCGGAGGCTCAGGCCTCCTGTAAGCCACGCAGGTAATGGCAGCATGCGTAGTTTCCCTTAGGCCCGGGCCATAGAGGTGTGGGGATAGCGGAGGCGCGCCAACGCTGAGGCTCGCCTGCTTCAGTCAGCGCGATTGCACGGACTTGCAGGCGAGCCAGCGTGCGCGAAGGGAGCCGGGGGGAGGTGGTTGGAGGCGGTCCAGTGACGTTGCTGGGCCAATCGCCCGCGACACACTGACGTCAATGTCACGGCGCCGACGTCACGGCGCCGTGACGTTGACGCTGCTGAAGGCTAATTGGATGTTTTCAGGCGACAGAGCGCTGAAAAACAGCTTGGCGCTCGGCTGAAAACTCCAAAGCTTGAGCACGCCTGCGGACGCTCGAGTGAGCCCCCTCTCAAGGCATCCTCATTGAGGATGCAGGGGCTCAGCGCGGAGCGTCCGCACGCCTCAGCACGGCTGGTCCATCTATGGACGCAGCCTTAGACATGGGGAAAGGGGGCTACATTTAAAAAAACACAAATGTAGGATGTTGCTTGGTCTGCAGCTTTAAATAAACATGTCACCTTATTAAACTGGATACAGATGCACACAAATTAGCAACAATCAGTGACATTTCCAAGATGAAGCCTTCTTATTTGCAAAGTATTTCAGTGCTGTTTGAATATGCCAAACCCATTTCCCTCCACAGATCTTTTAAATGTCACAGATTCTGCAAGAAGGATGCAGGTATTTATTTAAATATGCTGTTTTATTGTGTCCTGCGTGCGAATCATCTATCGGCTACAGAGCGTGCCTGACGTATGCACTGATTATGTCACACCCTTTCTGGCTTTGATGGAGCCCTGACAAATGATGTGTCACAACAATCAGATCATTGCATGCAGGGGTTATTCATTACACGGCAATAGTGCCGATTGGGGCACCATCGCATGGGATCTCCCATTAAATTCAATAGAGGTTACGGTTAGGAAGAAAAACCATACACCGCCAAGAGTGGGTCCCAAACAGATGTGTTTAAAAATTCTTCTTTATTCAATCCATCTAAAAGTGGAGGTTAACACCCTCCTACGCGTTTCGTGTACAAATACACTTTATCAGGGAGTACACTTTTAGATGGATTGAATTAAGAAGAATTTTTAAACACATCTGTTTGGGACCCACTCTTGGCGGTGCGCTGGTTTTTCTTCCTATTCTGCTCTTTGAGACCAGCATCTCTTCACCTGGCTGCACGCCTTACAGGGGCTTTTGTGAGTACTATTTCTTATTGAATATTCATTGTGAGTCCAGGAACCATCCCAATGAGGGCTTGATTGGGGTTTCTAGCCTTATATCTTGCCCTCCAGGGATTATTGGTTCATCTGGGGACTTTACTACCAGTACTTTCTCATTTATATACCCCCTAGTCCTATCCTGTCTATTTGCTTATTGCATACATTCCCATACCCAAGGGATCCAGCGTTGAGCGCCTTTATCACTTAAATCGTTGGTGAGGTTACGTTTAGGATTACCTGCGGCGGCGAACTGTTCTGGCGGTGACCAAGCCACAGCTAATTGTCCTACCTAGATGCTCTGGGAGAGTCACAAAATAGAACCAATACAGAAGCAGTGCATGGGTATGTGTGGAGAGGTGACACTGAAGTTACAGAGCACTAAATAGCTGTTTTTTGCTGATGAATGAATTGAAAACATCAGGGCCCTCTTAAAAACTGTATGTCAGTGTTGTTTATTAATCCCAGTTTATGATGAGAAAGGGGTGTCTGTGTACTGCAGTATAGAACACTGGGTTACTTAATATCTCATACTGACATGTATAGTCGAAGTATATGCCCAGCCTATTGTAAATATAAGTATGATTTTTAATACTACATTTCCCTATCCCATCTAATCCCAAATGTACAACTGGTGACATATACTCACCTCCGTTTCCCATGCATAGGAACACACCCTGTGACATTCATTTATCTCTTATCTTGAACACTGCCTTGTGAAAGAGCCTTGTATGTATCCACCAAACTGAAGGGATAAGTGTGGCCAATTGTCAGTATTGGAATACTCACTGTTAGTTCCTTTTGACCTTGGACATGTCACTTTATGTCTCTATGGGGGTTGGGGGTGGCAGGGGTGGACTAACAAAGCTCAGAGAACAGACATCGGATCTCGATTGGCGTTAACTGCCATTGACTTGAACAGTAATTAATGCTGGTCAAGCCTCGATACCCATCCACAGAGCATCGTGAATTCCCCCTATGTCTCAGGCCCAATAGATTGGACTCAATGAGCCTTCACATTCTTATAAATGTTCCTATATAAAGCACTATTTACTCCTTCAGCATTATAAAACAGCATTAATTGTGCTTTCACATATATATTTTAATCTTAATAGAAAGACATTATACACTTATCAATAAAGTATATAATTGCTTATAACTCTTCATTGCTTGATGCTTTAAACTTGACATTGGCAGAGTTAAACTCCCTGAAATAACACAGACACAAACTGCTCCATATCAGGTGGCATTCCCTGAATATACCCTGCATGCCTATTCTTATCTCATTACTCAAACAGTGTTCTTCCTCTGTTCTGCCCTACACGACTGTGTACTGTATCAGAGTATAATTAATTGGTCTATATTTACTAATGGTCGATAAATGAAAAAATGTGCGATATTAGTGTGTAACACCAATTTTTTTAACCACCATATTCACTAACGCCATATTGTCAGGATTCTTCATTGCACCACGACAATTGATCAGTGATATTTTTAACACCACATATGTAAATTAGCATGCAAATGAGTAATTAACTCCCAATTACAAATGACATTTAGTTATTAAACTCTGATACCTGGCGATATCGGGCTCCCGCCAGAAAATATTGTAATTTCTTATCACTTAACCCAGGTTGGCATTAAACCTTGTTGATCTATGTATAGAATGGCCACTATATACAGTATATATATGCAAGATAAGACTAGCCAACTTAGAATAGGTGATACAAATACATAATACAGTATTAAGATTCTAAAACATATTCATATATTGACCCATAAATGGCCATGGCTATCTAGTCACTAAATATTTGCACATACCGTTTGGATATTAATCTTTTTGTTTTATTTGTAGGGTGTTTATGTTCTATGTTAACCCTTTGGTGTCTGAATGCGTATCTATGTAATGAATCCTTGGGCATCACAACGTTAAATGATTTTCTGTCGTAGCATTTTGTAAGAAATTCTAATACATAACATTGTCAGAAAGGTGTGATATTTCCCAGCCTGCTACAATTGCATTGCTATTACTGATTAGCGCTGATTCGTATAAGTTATCGCTGAGTAAGTACAATGTTCATGCATGCAAATAAGATGAATACATAATTATTAGTCAATTATGGGGTCATTTAAAAAAATTGCGGTGACCCTGTTTCTTAATACCTTCAAATTTGAAACCGTCAGCTATGTTGACCGTTAGTAAACCTAGGAAAATAACTCAATATCCTTGGCCATCACAAAAGCTTGTACCCAACTCACAATTCAGGATCCCAAAACTGCTGTAGAACTACTGTTGCAAATTAGACCAACCAACAAGGGATAACCACAGGTGATGCTCAAAGGCAAGTCTGTAGAAGGCCACAATGTCCAGACAGGAAGCTTGTTATGTACATGTAGCCATGCTGTAAAATGGTCTACAGTTTTCTCTCATGCTGGCAGTAAGCCTGGTAAGTTACAGGGTTGCCAGCATTAATCATGGAGGTTTGCCCTCATACCCTGGTGAGGTGTCATATGCATGGAGGGGAGTGGCTGCATACTCTGAGTCCACCGTTCGTGACATCAGAGATGTGCCAGTTTCCTGAAGTATGTAAGGCACAGCACTGCCTAAAGTGCCGCAAAGGAAAACAGAGCTACCGGATGTCGTGGTGGAGGAAGAGGTCTCGCTTGGGGACCCAACTCAAGATGGCGGCGCGTTCAGTGCGATCAAGGACGTCACTTCCGACGGCCATGGCGGAGCCGACGGGAAGATGGCCGCGTCCTCCCGACCGAGCAGTGTTACCCGATCGCCTGGATCGAAGAAGAGCTGGCAGGCCCTGCGGAAGCCTGGGAGCAGTGAAACAGGAGAAGCGGAGAGCCGTGAAGTGGCACCGGACCAGGTAATGGTGAAGAGCGGGTCGTAGCCCTGCGGATGCCGACCGCTCGCCCCTATGCCCAACCCCCGGCCCTAGCTAAAGCCCCGACCCCTGTCACCTTCTCCTATGGATCGTCCTCGAGCCCAGGGATGTCTGGGGAGTCCCGGGTCACCTCCGATGAACGGACTGGGGAGAGCCTGGACTGTTTTATGTCGGATGACGGGCGGGAGGTACTCTCGGCACGTATCAGTGTCAAGTGATTGCCCAAGTGCCGTCAGCTTTACTATTGCAAGTAGGCCCAAGAGGTTAGGGTCTCAGTCCCGGTCGGCCGGGACATCTGGTATACCCTCAGGGGGGGGAACCGGAGGAGGAAGAGTTAGTCGAGTCAGCTCCGGAAGGGATCAGTGAGACCCGGTGGTGGGCACCCCTGTTTGAGGGATATGAGGCCTGGCTAGACCGCACCAGGTTCCTCTTAGAGCGAGACAGGGTGGTGGATTATTGGTGGGCCAAGGGGGAGTTTACTGAGGCGGGCCGGTTAGAGGCGTTGCAGAACCGCTGGTATGATATTAGTCACGGGCTGATAGAACCGTTGGGTTCAAGTAAATTGGAAGATCCGGTGGAAACGGACGAACCCCTCTCATTGGTGTTGCCAGGGAAAGTGGATAACGCTAAATTAATCCGGACTAGCCGGGCTGAAAGGGCCATTGTGACAAAATATAAGAACTCACATGGGTTAGAGTATCCCTATGTCCCCGAACCCCTCATGCAGGAGATAGAGGACCAGAGGGATGGATGGCTGAGGGAGACCATCGAACTGTACATGGTGAATAAAGGGGGCGCGATTACTGGGCGCAAGGCGGAGGAAAGAATCTCCCAACTGATAAGGGTGTGGAGTATAGGTCGTAGCATCTATATGCATAAGGCTGTATATATATCCGAGAACGGCTTACCACGGGAATACAGTATAACTGTCACCGACATGGCTGGTCGGGAAATAAAGAAACCAGACCCCCGCCACTATTATTAGGAAGACAGGATAGCGAGGTCTGTTTCTAGCATAGTGCCACCTGCTGGTCAGTGAGCACTACGACAGTACTTATGGAAACTGATATGTTATGATTAATTATGTTTATATTTTACAGTGCTTCCTGGACAAAGGTACATCAAATTTAGGTCCCAGATGGGCCGTTGGGATTCACCAGGGGGAGAATGTAGCCATATTGTAAAATGGTCTACAGTTTTCTCTCATGATGGCAGTAAGCCTGGTAAGTTACAGGGTTGCCAGCATTAATCATGGAGGTTTGCCCTCATAACCTGGTGAGGTGTCATATGCATGGAGGGGAGTGGCTGCATACTCTGAGTCCACCGTTAGTGACATCAGAGATGTGCCAGTTTCCTGAAGTATATAAGGCACAGCACTGCCTAAAGTTAGTGTTGGATAAGGAGCAAGTCTGAGTTCAAACTTGGGATTAGGGGGCCCACTAGTGCGTTTACTAGTGGCCCAGTTCAAGGTCAAGCAGCAGCCTGGCTGACAAGGTCTACACTGTGTCCAGGGACCTTGCACAGGGGTGACTTCCCTAAGGGGAGAGGGGATCCCACTCCATTGGGAGGGCATACCTTTCAAAGGGAAGTACTGAGGAGAATGCACGGCTTAGCTGAAAGCTGTGAAGAGCAGCTGGCCCATACCACCATGCAAATAAAGATGAACTTGATTAAAGATACCCTCATGTGTGAGTCTGGAATTACTCTGCAGAGGAAGGCACCAAGAAGGAGTTCCTCATCAGAACCATCTCCTTGCGGATGCAGAGATCCTGATGAGGTGGAGGCGCTGCACTGGATATAGGTAGGACTCACGCACACTACCTAAGCTGCCTGTCTGGGTTGGCAATCCCCACACAACATCATGCGGGAGACTCAGGAGTCCTGTTGCCAACAGGTAACAGGTAGACACGACCATATAATGGGGACTGGTTAGACCACAGGGGCCAATGTGAGATTCAGGCTAGGCCAGAAAATCCGTTACATACACTTCTACATATATGTAGTACATGTACTTCTACATGTAGGCTTGAAAGATCGCAGATTTTATGCTTTGTAGTATTGGACTCTAACTTTAAGAATTTGGTGAGTGCTGTGGCTTCTTGGACGTTGGATTTTCTGCTGAACTGGACAGATATTCCTGGTTCATCTACTGGTACCCCAGACAGATACGCCTAAGTAGTTTCTCAATTTCAATTTTGGGAGTGCCCTAGATTTAAACTTATTTTTGGTATTGTGACAAAGGCCCCCCTTTTGTAGCGCTGACGTCTGTCTGGGATCTTCCAGACACAGTCTTCTAGGGTTAATTATACGAATAACCGGATCATACAAAGCATTACGTTGTTTAACTCAGGCTTCTGCCTGCTTTATTTTCATCCCAGTAAGGGACAGCAGCTTTAACAGGTGTAGGCAGGAGGCACTCAGATATTAACCTTCAGCGGTTTACTCATATCACTGTTATAATATTTCACACACTGTCACTTTAAGACACAAAAATAAATCATATAAAGAAATCCTATCCCATTCAGGGATCTAACTACACAGCAGAATCAGCCTCTCTAACTTTTGCTGGGCCAACTAACCTGGTTTCCCAGCTTAAAACAATACCCTCTCATTTAGGGTCACTAGATACAGCATACAGTCTTTAGACACAGTAATAAACATTTGTTTGGCTTATCTGTTCGTGGTGGGGAACTCGGTCCCAAGTGTCTAGGCAAATATTCTGGTACTGCGATACTTGAATGTGGCGTCCTCCCCGAACTGGATGCAGGGGAGAAGTGATACCCCCAGCCTCTAGGCTCTAAGAAGAGAGACTGAAAAGCAACCCTCTCTGCTCTAAATACCTGTTCTAGTGATTAGGAGAGCAGGTGAGGGAGAACTAGACACATTGTAATCTGTGGTCTGGATTTTCCATCCACCAGCCTGAGTTAAAGGAAGCTGTGGAATGTATAATTTTGCACTATTCCTGCCCTTTCTGACCTAAAACCGGGCAGAAAGCTGCCTAATATCTTTGGACTATGTCACAGTATACACCTCTACATATACATCTCACAGAAAAAGAGCCCAGCCAAAAACATAAACATGGAACCCACCAAGAAAACAAAAAAGTTGCAAGAGTCCCCACCTAAACCCAGGTCAAAAATATTTGGATATGCCTCACTTTCTTTGGGTGAAGATCAAGCCATTTGAAAAGAAACATGTACAGAAGGGCTCCCTGGTAACCCAGGTAAGGGGAATACATACCAGAGGCCTTGCAGTATTAAAGAGCATGGGGACACACACAAATAATGAGTAGATATAACGGTATTTATTCTTTGCCAGGAAAGTGGGTACATTTGTTGGGATGCTGTAGTTATTGGGATTTCCATGACAATAACATTCCTTCCCTAAAATGGGTAGTGTTTTCACCTGAGCCCTAAACACAGAGAGAAATTACCCTTTTTAATCTGCCCTTAAATTATCCAAATAATTTTAGGATAGGCAAGATTACGAAAAGGTAGAGTTTCTGTACTTCATACAGTTCAAGGGGTATTTGTCACTATTCTGAGGTTGCAAACTATTTTTGGCAGGCGTTCAGTCAGTTGTTGCTACTATGTAATTTACTGGGGCGGTGGCTGCGGTGTATAAAACAACATTCTTAGAAATGATGGTTTGTGGGATCACTGTGGTAAGCATCTCAACAGATGACTCATATTAGCTCTATTAAGATCCTCAGATGATTTCTCATGTATATATTCAGGCTCTAACATACAAACCCAACATACTCCCCTGCAACACACCCCTCTTTCATCTACACGCCCTTACATACACATACACACCTCTTTATCCCATATAGGATCTTTACACACGCACACACCACTATCATCTTGTACATACTCAGGTACATACAGAATCACACCTCAGTGTCCCATATATAGCAGCATGTAACATATAGACTCCATACTGTACTAGACAAGAACGGCTGCAGCCCCATACAATAATTTGCCCAAGGGCACATATAGTTGACACAGGGTTTGGAACTAAAGTTTCTCTTTCCCCCACTCTTTAGAAGCCAGTGCATTAAACCACATGGCTACTTAAACACCTCTTTATCCCACAAACACCAAAATAGGATATACACACTTTACTATCCTATACATGACACAATATATAACAGCACAACATATGCATTTTAAGATATTCAAACTTCATTATCATGTACATACTAACCCTACATGTAGACCTTTTCATTCTTTCCATACCAGAACACTCACCCTGTGACATATACAGTACACACACCTCTATCTCATACAATACATGCCAACACAGAGACATGTAATACATCCCAGCACAAAGCCATGCACCCACCCTTCTATCCATGCACCCACCTCTCTCCATGCACCCACCCTCTATCCATGCACCCACCCCCCATTTTTTTTAACTTTTTTTTAACCCAATCAGGGAGGGGGATTATTAATTTATTTATTTAAAAAAAAAAAAAAATTGGCACGAGCAGGGGAATTCATTGAGCTGCAGCATGGGTCGCCAGCTGCCTAAATCCACTCGCAACGGGCGTATGGTTATCATTGTTCCTAGATTATTCTATATATATATATAACAAACAGAAAAAGAAAGCAGCGCCTCTGGATTAGATAATAAATAATAAAATAGTAAATAATCCGTGCTAGAAATATATCAATAATAATATATCTAAACAGTGTTAAATAATAATAAATGTGATTCCCATAAATAATATTATAGCACAAAATAATCTTAAACCTGTAAACAATCTGAAGAATAACTACACACTAATAAATGATAATGTGAATTATAAATGACAACATAAAAAAGCAAAGAAAAAGGTGAAAAACCAGTCCTCAGATAATGTTCCAATTGAAAATAGGTGCTGGTGCAGAGGGTCTCCGGCTGCTCTCAATATGGACAAACCACGTCCACAGAAAATCTAAAGGAAAAGAAGAGGAGAGAGCGCACGCCCATAGCGTAAAAT